>CABHPR010127361.1:5402-29604 GCA_902168415.1 Peromyscus melanophrys
CACACACACACACACACACACACACACACACACACACACACACACACTATAATTCAGTCCTATCCTCTAGAATTTTGGGTTCTAATGCGAGACAGGCATAGAAGTCAACAGTTCTAGTGGGAGACAGTCATAGGCACAGAAGTCAACAGTGCCATGACAAATGATGGGTAGCATGAAGGGGCACTGGCCTTAAATGTCAGCCCTGGAGTGGGGCAGCCTTGGGCAAGTCACTGACATTTCCTAGCCTCTCTTCCCTTGCTTGGAAATGGGATTGTACTGCCTGGTATTCAGGCCTGCTTGGAGATTAGCAAGTGTATGTGTACATGTTTCTGGTGATGCTGCAGTGGGGTTGGAGAGGGACTGGGATGGAGAACACCATGGCGCTTTCCGATGTGATACTCAGACTCGCGCATGTATTTATAATTGCTTTAGGCAGGCAGGCAGGCAGGGGGAAAGTCGATATGGCCAGAATTAGACAGAAACCTCTTGGCAGCAGTGGGAGCTGAAGCTGGAATTAAATGGAACTATTAAAGAATTTGAACCTAGAGGTCTGGGGAGAGCAGAAGATACAAAATCCTCTGTAAGCAAACCTCTGCTCTTGGACGTTGTAATAAGAAAGGGATGGTCTGTCAATGTTAATCGAGATCAGTGAGGCTAGAATCCCAACTTCTTCTGACTTTGGTTTGGGGTGGTCTGTAACCCTGTCAGGCAGGCATCTGGGATGTGTGGAGTGATACCTTTCAACGACGGGTGGTGGGAGCTTCTCTGAAAAGGCAGCCAAGGAGAAATGAGAGGGAGCAACCCACGGTCCCTGGTGGCAGACCCTGCTTCTAGAAGCTTCCCTGGAGGGTACATAGGCTCTTATGGTGAGCGGAGCATTGAAAGTGGGAATGTAGCGTGGGTGGATTTCCGGACACTTCCCATGCCTTTGTTTCTCTTTGTTGTACTTGAATGTGTAGGGAAAGTCCTTGAGAACAACTCCTCACACCGGCAAGAAAAATTGAATAACAACTGATCAAAAATGAGTGTCTGCAAATGGTGAGGCATTGATTGCATTTTCTCTGAGTCAATTTTTTTTTCAGTTTCTGCAGTCTCACGTGGGACTGGGCATCACTGGTTTCAATGCTGTGATCTCCATCTTCTGACTTACTACCTCCCTCTCCTATATTCTGCTCTCCACTGTCATTTTCTTCTTCTTCTTGCTGAGGAAATTTTTTTGATCTTTCATGTTTTTAGGGTGGAAGAGAGGCAAACTATTTATATTTGAAGGGGGAGGAAGAGGGAAGGAAAAAGAGAGAGAGAGAGAGAGAGAGAGAGAGAGAGAGAGAGAGAGAGAGAAATGAAAGGAGGGAGGAAGAGAGAAACACACACTTATAGGAGCTCTCTCTCACTGTGTTACCTTGAGATATTACTATGCTGAAAAGATGTTCTGTTTCCCACCAAGTTACCCAAGATCTCCCAGGAAACAAGGAACGGAAAGAAGTCTGGATGAAGGAAAAGTAGCACACAGCCTGCTTTAGATTATGTTTGTTCATTGGGTGCTTGACCAAATTGCAACCATATTGTATTAGGTAGCTACTTCTTTTAAAAAATGCAATTACATGTCATAGACATTTCCCTGTACCATTATCTACATTTTTCTTCTATATTTATTGAAGTGCAATTTCTGTATAGTAGAATGCACAAATCTTTGGTTGATAACTGATGATACTTAGTCTCATGTGATCACACTCTATATCACATATGGAACATTCTGTTACCTTGGTGGATCTCTTGTCCTTTTCTGTCCAAACCACTCCCTGCTGTCTCCTGCTCCTTTTCCTTTTTTCTTTTCTTTTTTTTTTTTTTGGCTTCTCTCACTAAGGATGAATCTTGCCTATATCCACCTCACTTCAATAGGAACATGTAATATACATTCTTTTGTGATTTTTTTATTTTATTGCAATGCTTTTGGTATTCATCTTATTGAATTATATAGACTTCACTTTTTACTTAGAGTTCAGTTACAGTGATAAGATCTCCATATATGTAAAAAAAATCAATTATTTAATTTTGAGACAGTGTCTGACGTATTCCAGGCTGGCCCCTAATTCTCTGAGTAGAGGATGACCTTGAATTTCTGATTTTCCCAACTTCACCTCTCAAGTTGTGGGGTCATAGGTGGGCAACACCACACCAAGTTTTATTTGGTGCTGAGGATGGAACCCAGAACACTCTATTAACTGAGCTACATCTTATTAATTTATACGTACTATGGCAAGTTTTAGTTTATGAGTTAAAAAATATTGCTGAGTGAGTGTATGTTAAGCTTCATTAGATACTGCCCAACATCACCCCCAAGTGCTTGTCCCAATTATAGTCCCATAGGTTGCAAGCCACATTCTCACTGAAATAGTTTTATGTCTCTGCCAGTTCGCTCATTGGCTTTCTCTTTCTCTGACAGTCAGTCAAGTTAGAGGTCTGCACATGTGCTCTTTGACCAGCCATATAAATATATTCATAAAGTGCCTGTTCTTTTTAAAATAAAATTGTGACTTTTGTCATTTACTTTCACAACTGGAGTAGTTTTATTTTTTTTTCCTTTGGTTTTTCAAGACAGGGTTTCTCTGTGTAGCTTTGTGCCTTTCCTGGATCTCACTGCGTAGACCAGGCTGGCCTCAAACTTACAAAGATCCGCCTGCCTCTGCCTTCCGAGTGCTGGGATTAAAGGCGTGTGCCACCACCGCCCGGCTCTGTAGTTTTTATTTTCTAGATACGTGACTTTTTTCCCTCCAGAAACATACATGATAGATCTTTTTAATAATTTAAGGATTGCCTTTTTAGTTTTTTAACAATGTCTTTGGATAAACAAATTTTAATTTTGGTAATCCCATCCATCAAAATTTAACTCACGATTATGTCACCTTGCAGACACAGCTTTGCCTACCCAAAGTTTAAGAAGCTCTTTTATTGAATTTCCTTCAAGAGGCTGTCTATCTTAGCTTTCACGTACAAGCCTCTGCCTCATCTTGATTAACACTTGCATGAAACGGATGTCAAAGTTAAGCTTCTACATGCATGTATTCAGTTGTTCCCACATCAATGACTGAAAATTCTATCCTTTTCTTCTTTGTTCTCATTAATGCCTTTGCACAAAACAAGGGGCCAGTGACCTACATGATGACTAGTCCAGACAAACAATTTTCATCTATTTGCCTGTATAAGATTAACTATGTTCTCACTACATTGTAGTCAGAGCAAGTCTTGAACTACAATACCGCAAGTCCTCCAACTTCGTTCTTAAGACTCTGGGTTATTTTGTTTCTTCCCATTTCTGTATGCATTTCAGACTCGGTTTATTAATCTTTTCAAAAGTTTTTTTTTTGAGATTGATTAGAAATTCACCTATTCTATAAGCCAATTTAGGGAGACCTTACATCTGCAATGTTAGTAATTTCAATGTTTTAATGGGTTATCTTTCCTTTTTTAATTTCAATAATTTCTTTTCACAGTATTTTGTTATTTTCAGTATAGAGATCTTCATATATTTTATTAATATAGTCTTAGGTATTGTATTAAGCTTTAGGAGGCCAGTGCTTCTTTAAATTGTTACAATTAGTGAAATAGTTTTTCATTACTTTCTATATATTAGACATAGCTTAAGTGCATTTTATAATTTGCTTCAGGAGTCCTTTACTATTGGATTGGAAATTCAGGTTATTTATTTATTTTTAATGATTTATTCACTTTTATGTGTTTGATCATTTTGTCTGCATCCAAGTGCACCTTCTGTGCCTGGTGTCTATAGAGGTCAGAAGAGGGTGTCAGGTCCCTTGGTGCTGAGACTGCAGGTAGTTGTGAGCCACCATTTGGATGCTGGGAACAGAACTCAGTCCTCTGCAATGTCAGCAAGTGCTCTTAACTTCTGAGCCTTTTTTCCCATCCTTTGGTTCCGGTTACTTAAGGATTCATATTATTATATCACTCAGAGCTGAGTTAAACTTTTAAGCAAAATGCACTGAACATGACACTATTCTTGGTACCTGGGGTTGCTGTTAATCTTCATAAAAGCCATTTTGCTTAGCTCTGATTCATTTCATAGGATAGATCCCCAGACATGGACTTCCTAGAAGAAACCAAGTGTTTGTAACATGCTGGGGGAACAGTGGGAACGCCAGGAAAATCAGCTCAGTGTAGCCAGTCTCATGATGCTGTGCAGATTGTCTCACCGTGTTTAGCATGTCTTGTTACCTCTCTATTATCATGAAGAGACACCATAACCAAGGCAACTTACAGAAGAAAAACTTGATTGGGCATTTGGGTTCATGACCATCATAGTAGGGAGCATGGGAGCAGACAGACTGGCGTGGTGCTGAGGCAGCAGTTGAGAGTTTATGTCTTGATCCACAAGCAGAGGTAGAGAGAGCTAACTGGGAATGGCGCAGACTTTTGAAAGCTCAAAGCTCCCACCCAGTCCCCCAGTGTCACACCTTCTATAACAAGGCTGGTATATACCACCCCCATCCCTCCCAAATAGTTCCATCAACTGGAGACCAAGCATTCTAATATATGAACCTATGGGGAACATTTTCATTCAAGCCACCACAGTATGTGTGGCTAAGTACCAGCTCACAGGAAGCACTGTGATGTTGTCACTGTGTGAAAGAATGAAGGAATGCCTGGATAAAGGCAAAGGCTAGTTCCCTGCCTGGAGAGTTTGTCCACCAATATTCACCTATGTTCATCAAACAAAAAACACAAACTCGAGAAAAGATGGGGATAAGCAGGATGAGGTAAGGTGAGTCAGAGGGTGAGGTCATGAGAAAAACAAGTTAAGGACCTAAGGAGAAGGGACAGCAGAGTGTGAGCCTAAGAAAACGGATCCCTAGAAAAGGTAGTGTGTGTATGTTCAGGAGGAAAAGATCCAGAAATGGAAATGAAAGCCATCATTCAGAATTCCCCAGCGAGTTCTCCTGGAGTCATCGTTAGGAGTAACTTCCCTTTTCTGAGAGTTCTCAAAAAATGCAGGGTGATCAGCCACCAGCTGGAGGAGACAATCCAGTTGGGATTTGGGCACAGACCGGTATGAGTTCAAATCCATTTTTTAAATAATTTCAAGAGGTGTCACCTTGGACTAACAGCTTGGGTTATCTGGTTTTGTTTCCTAGTGTGTAAAGGGAAATAATATTTGTTTGCAAGGTATCTTTTAAAATAAATAAATTGGTTTCTAGATGGTCTCTATTGTAATATTACAATTAACCCACTGATTGCAAAAAAAAAAAAAAAAGATTTTTGTTTGCACGGGTGAAAGTGGGAAGGCAGAGGCCAGATTGTTTTTAATGTTTTGTCCAATAATCCAAGAAAATGAATTGGGCATCTAAGGTGTCTGGGCAGTTGGCATTGCTAGTCCACAGCATTGCCTGGTCAACCCATATGGTCATGTTCTACATATTTATGCCCTTTATTATTTCATGAGGAGTTTGTTTGACAAATAATTACAACCACGAAGTGAAGGTTCTTAAAGTGAATGGTTCTGGGAAAACTCTGGTCCAAACCATCTTTTTAGATCAAACATGGCATCCAGTTGGCAGAGGCCTCTTCTCCCACAATCCCTGGGCCTCTTGGCTGCTGTGGTGCTGATGGAGAAGGCTCCATTTGGCTCCACATTTCAGATAAACTGAATGAACATCATTAGAGAAGTATAGAAGGGGTGATGGAAGACTTAAATGAAGTTGCATGAATAGTGCTGCTCACATTTGCGTCTGACGCAGGGCCCAGGGGAACTGCTGAAACTCGAAGTGAGGTAAAAGCCTCTAAAGGTTCAGGAAGCTTGTCATTGTGTGTTGAAAGGAAGTGGGCTAAACTTACTGGGAAGAAAAATCATGGTCCTGCCACAAGATTATAAAATGAATCAAGCTCTGTAAACATAACGACAAAGCCCGAGTTCAGTATGAAAAGACTGATTAATTTGGCTCTAACAGACTATAAAACACACATGTCAAATACATGATAAACCAGATGAAAACTGGTTGGAATAATGGCGGTATATGACAGCAAGAGTGGGCCGATATATTTAAGAATTCTTTCTAATCAATAAGGAAGAGAAAAATGCTCCATTAGAAAATGAAGAATGTTTGTAATCAGGGTCAGGAGAAAAGGAATAAAAATTCCTAAGCAGCATGCACAAAATGTTCATTAACAGTATCTAAAAACAAATGAAATGCTTTTATTTTCCCATCAGAGTAACAATGAGATAAAGGAGTCATAACAATCCACGTTGGTGGACCTAAGAGAGACAGGCAGGCTCAGCCTCCATGGCAGAGTATGTACACCATCCCCATCTTAATGGTGGATGGTTCCTACTTTTAGGAATTTACCCTAAAAAGTCATGGAGGGATGCAGAAATATAATATACGAGGGGATTCATGGCAGTATTGCTTATAAACAGTGAAATCTGGTAATAAACTAGTCCTCAATAACGAGATTTATTATTTAGGATTATCAAAAAACGATGGCACACTATGTAAACATTAAAAGGTTCTGGTGTGATGAATGTTCCTATTGTTTCTGGGCAGACATGGAGGTATGCTTCACAGGTCACTCTTCAAAGCAGAACTCGATACTGTGTGTGTTGTATCCTTTAGGGCTCACAACTATGGAAAAATCAAGGCCCCGTCTTGAGAATATAAAATGAGCCAGGTTTTGCAAATATAATGGCAATCCTGAATCCGATATGAAAAGATTGAACAGCCTGGTGTGCAAGCACCACTTTCTGATTTGCTCTAGTGAATGATTATGAAAGGTATGGGCTTATAAACTCTGTCATTTCTGCCAAGTGCAGAGCATCCTGGAACACCCTGTATGCCCCAGACTAAAGCTTGCCATGAAGATGGCCTGGGTTGTGACAAGTCCTCTGCTGAGGATGGTTCTCTATGAATGTTTTTATGTATAGTGAAGAATCCAAGAATTCTGAGTGGAAAACACTGGCACAGTTGATTAAAACGATGAATTATTAACATGACTGGCAAATGAGACAGAGTGTATTGTGTCAAAGAGATTTAGAGATGCATATTGCTGGAGATGAGTTTACGACACTTGCATTCTAGGGTAATAAATCTGGAGCTCCCTTCCTCTGTCCTGCAGAAACACACATTTACATCCCAGACTGAAGATCTCTCTTCAGAGGAGCAGATGAACCGATGTGGCAGTCACTGTATGTGCTCAGTTTGATGAGTTAGGGGTTGTAACTCATAACGCAGCCTTGCTGAATGCATAGGGTAACTTCTGGCTTTATTGAAGGTGTCCGGTGTCGGCAACCAATGCTAATGTGATCGGTGATTGATTGTAGGAGTCACAGGGCATGGAGGACACCAGGAGAATATGGCCCATCAAATCAATTAAGCAGGGCTCACCTAGGCTCACAGAGACTGAAGCAGCAAGCACAGGGCCTGCATGGGTCTGCACCAGGTCCTCTGCATATATATTATGGTTGTTAGCTGGGAGTTTTTGTGGGACTCCTAACAGTGGGAGTGGGTGTATCTCTGTCTCTTTTGCCTGCTCTTGGGACTCTTTCCCTCCTATTGGGTTGCCTTATCCAGCCTTGGTGTGAGGGCTTTCACCTTGGCCTGTTGTATCTTGTTTTATCCTGTTGGCTGTCATCTCTTGGAGACCTGCTCTGTTCTGAAGAGGAAATGGAGGGGGAGTGAACCTGGAGGAGAGGGGAGGTGTGTGTGTGTGTGGGAAGCTGGAAAGAGTGGAGGGAGGGGAAACTACAGTCAGGATGTATTGTATGAGAGAAGAATCTATTTTCAATAAAAAAATAATTAAAAAAAAGAAATAAAAGTGGTCTGTTCTCTGAATCAGGGCTTTCACAATTACTATTAAAGTGAACCTGTTTCTTTTTGTTCCTCTTCCCTGCTCCATTGTCTATGTGGTGGAGAGATGTATGTGGACATGTGTGTCTGTGTATCATATATATATACATATATATATATAAACAGTATCTGCATTAGCCTGACTTCTTCCCCCACCCACTCTTCCTTCTTTCCCCCTCTTTTTTCGTGGCGGTTGTTGTTCTATAATACACATCTCCAAAAACCATGCCACTGGTTGCCTCTGGAAAGCCTACCCTGTGATGGCTGCCGAGTTTTTTTTTTTTAAAGCAATCTATAGAACTATACATAAACCTAATAAAATCACTGAACTTTACAGGGACACACCAAAGAGAAATGACAAACTATAAAATATTGATTGTGGTTTTCGT
Source organism: Peromyscus melanophrys (assembly GCA_902168415.1). Classification (NCBI taxonomy): domain Eukaryota; kingdom Metazoa; phylum Chordata; class Mammalia; order Rodentia; family Cricetidae; genus Peromyscus; species Peromyscus melanophrys. The sequence continues at coordinate 13,645 of CABHPR010127361.1, forward strand.
TTGGTCGTGTGAGTATGCATAATTGCCCTTTCTTCGTGCTTTTCTCGGCTTTCCAAGTTTCCTGCGCTGAGCATTTATTACTTTTAATTACAGGGGCTGCCAAAATGCTCTTACCACGAGCAGCAAGTGAGGGTAGCGATGGGGATGTGATGGCTAATATTTGCACACTGCTGACCATGAGCTTGGGGCTGTTTTAAGCACTTTGCAGTAGATTTTTCTTTATATATTCAATTCAATCTTATAGGGAGACGTTATTACCCATTCCTCATATAAGAAGGATACTGACACCGGAAAAGGCAAATAATTTGCACAGTGGAGGGAAACAAGCGTCTGGACCCAGGCTGCCCATCCTCAGCACGAGCGCTTCTTCCTTTCACAGTGCTCACTCCTTAACCTTGTTTGCAGGTGTCCTTGTTATGAGGTCTTCACACACCTCCCCTGATAGCTGATGAGTCGCTCATCTCGGTCCAGCCCTCCCTACACCCCTTATTTCACGTACAGAGCCTGACTTGACACTGCCTCTATCCACAGCCCCCATACACCACTCTTCCTGTTCTCTGGCTTCTTGTCACTTGGTCCCTGAGTACCATGGGGCTTTGGGTCTGGGTTGCTCTTCCTCAGCTCAGTTTGCAGCTGCCTGCTTCCATCCTGTGTGTTCACCGCTCTTTTAATTCCTGCCTTTCCTGGTCTCTATCTGAGTCTCTCTTCTCCTCTGCCTGCTCTTTGTAGTTGTTCCCTAGCTTTTTCCCTTTGTTCAACTGTGGCTGTTAGAGTTTGGTTAATTCTTAGGTTAGTCTGTGGTGATATTTTATTTGTGCACCCCAATAAAACTTAGCTGGGGATCAGAGAACAGAGCCAGCCACCAAATTAGACATAGAGTTCAGGCGTGGTGGCACACACTTTTAATCCTATCACTTGGGAGGCAGAGATCTGTCTGGATCTCTGTGAGTTCAAGGCCACACTGGAAACAGAGCAAGTATGGTGGCATATGCCTTTAATCCCAGCACTTGAGATATCCTGCCTTTGCTACCAAGTATTGGGAAACACACACGCCTTTAATCCCAGCACTAGGAAGAAAGGAAGATGGCAGGGCACAGAAAGATATATAAGGCGTGAGTAAACAGGAAGTCTCTCTCTGGAGGCTGAGGAGTTGGTAAGGGGAGGTTGGCTTGGCTATGGCTTGTTCTGTTTCTCTGATCTTCTAGCTTTCACCCCAATACCTGGCTCCATTTTTATTTATTTTTTTTATTAATAAGACTGTTTAGCAATTCATCTTACATTAGTTACTGGTCTTGTTGCTGGGACAAAATGCCTATCGAAAGCAACTTAAGGAAGCCAGAGTTTATTTTGGCTCATGGCTTGAGAGACCTTCATTATGGGGATGTCACCATAAAAGAAGTATGAAGGAACTGGTCACATTGTACTTGCAGGCAGGAAGAGGGGAGAGATGAATACTCATACATCACCAAATTTCTTTTTTTAAAAATTTAATCTGGGCTCCTATCCCAGGGGGTAGTGTCACCCATACAAAGGGTGAGTCTTTCCATTTCAGTTAATCCTCTGTGGAAACTTCCACACATGCCCAGAGGTCTATTTCCTATGTGATTTTAAGTTCCATCAAGTTAACTATATTAGCCATCAAAACTCTTATACTGTTTACTCCTTTAGAGATGTACTGTAACATACGTGTGCACTGGGACCAGTTCTTCCTTGACTAATAGTACACTATTGGGCATCACTTTTCTATGCCTCAATTTCCATATATGTGCATGGTTTAATTTGAATACCGCTTGGCATATAATATATACTATACTTCACCACCATATCCTGAGACCCCAACACAGTACCTGACATACAAGAGGGCTCAATACATCTCTTTTGAATAAAAAAAGGCAAAAGCTGGGTTCTCACGATGGCTTGAGAGAATGGCCACCATAGGCTCATGTATTTGAATATTTGGAGCCCAGTTGGAAGAACTGTTTGGAAGGATGAAGAGGTGTGACCTCATTGAAAGAGGTGTGTCACTGGGGGAGGGCTTTGAAGTTTCAAAAGGCTTGTGTGATTTCCAGCCCTTGCTCTCTGCCTTGTGGTTGTGGGTCAAGATGTGAGAGCTTTCAGCTACCCCTCTACCAGCCTGAAATCTAATCCTCTGAAACTATAAACTCAATCGAATGTTTTCTTTTATAAATTGCCTTGGTCATAGCATATTATTACAGCAATTGAAAAGCAATTCATACTTATGTTAATCAGGCTAATTGTATACTAGGTTTCAACAAGAGTATGAGATCTAAGGAATTAATGATGAATTCTGCACATACTTTCTCTATCTTGGTAGGAGAACTTGAATAACTGACTGAATGAATGGCTGCTTTCTAGTTTGATTATCTTAGTTTGCAAATTAGCAAGGAGGACACTCAAACCTAAGGTCTCCCTGTGGGCATTGCTGCCTGCAGTGAGAATCTGGAGTCCTTACAAGGAAACATCAAGGTGCAGATGGAAGTTTAAAAAGACTTGGGAAGGTTTGGCGCTTGCAGAGAACGCGAAACAAAGAATCAAGAAGAAGTGAAATTTTGTTCACCAGATTGCCTCCCTAGGGAAATGGAAAGATATCCAAAAACTCAAGAGTAAGAGCTGTTATGGCTGAATCCAAGACAAAGTCTGGCTGCCCCAGCAGGTGTTTTTAAACTTGGCTTCCAGCTCTGACTGTGATCAATGGTCAGTTCACAGCAAGGTGTCCTTTTCAAGGAACAGTGACTTCATTCTTCCAAGTGACAGATCCTCTCACAGTCACATTGTCTCACCAGGAGCCCAAGATTTAGACCATGAACAGGAAAACCCTTTGCTTAGTCCATGGTTATTAGGTGACATGCACGGAAGCCTTCATATTCATTCATCCTCTAGGTTTGCAAACACTCCATTTTAAACCCCACCATACCTCATATTCACACACACACACACACACACACACACACACACACACACACACACACAATAGTCTTAATGCTGAAATAAGTCTGTGTGAACTAGTTAACAGCCATTGCCTCCATTTAACTCCTCTCCTATGACCATTCTCCCTGCCACACAGCAGTTTAGCCTTCTGGACTTTCTTCTATTCCGTTTGACTGGTGCCCATTTGATATTAATGGTTGAACATTGCTAATATCTCCTTGCCTCCATTGTAGCGATTACATCACTTAGTTGAACCTTGTTCATCTGTCTATCTCTCACCCTCAATCCTTCCTCCAAACTAAAGCCTGAGTAATCTTTCCAAAATGTAAATCCTTTTATTCTTGAAGACATGTTGAAGGTCTTGTGTTGTCTTATTTAGAAACACAGGTTTCTCAATCTGCCTTGAAGGCTCTTTATGAACCAGCCCTGCTTCTCCCGACTCACTGAAGCCCACCAACTACCCCCACCCTACTCCAGCCACATTCATCTTTTCTAGTTCTTCAAGGAAATTGTGGTCTCTCCTCTTTAGCCTATTTCTGTCCCTTGCCAACTCTCCTCTAAGTGAATCTTTCTCTCTACTCCTGAGGCCTCAACATTGCTGACTGCCATTTTCTTGATGACTCTCATATTGCTGGAATACTCTATCAGAGTGCTTATTATATTTCATTTTAATACGTGTATAGTGTCTGCCCTCAAAAGTGTTCACTCTCTAAGGGGGCCCATGTCTGTCAGGCCCACCTATGCTTCCACTATTTTCCACAGTACTAGCCCGGGTAGTTCAGTTGGTAGAGCATGGAACTCTTAATCCCAGAGTCATGGGTTTGAGCCCCACATTGGGTGCCAGATATAGCTAAAAATCCATGGAGTCTGTATAAAAGGCAAAGGAATTTATTAGAAGATAAGACCCACTACAGCATGGGAGATTTATCATAGGGCCCTGAAAAACCTGGTCCAAGATCTGCCTGGTCCATCTCAGCGTCCAAACCGCAAGAGAGCCAAGAGAGTGCCTTGTGCATGCATCCCAGGTCTTAAGAGTCCAGAGAGGCCACACCCCGGGGCATACACTTCAAGGTTATAGACAGGTATACCAGATACCTGCTGCCTCTTTAGGGGCAGTGCTTCAAGGTCATAATCAGAACAGCTACCCACTACATCACACTGTGAAGTCAATATGGACCACATTTCTCCCAACAAGTCCCTTGAAATTGTCAAGCAATATTAACCTCTTGCCTCATTGTGTAGGGTGTAATTAAGTGCTAAGTCAATAATTATTGTACTTTTGAACAGAAATGGAGCTGAGAGCCAACTCTGGGCAGTTCTAAAGCTGTCCTTAGAATGCTCTAGGCTGAGAACTGGGAGACAAACACAGAGAACACAGGTCATTTACTTGTGTGCAGCTGGCCCTGGCCCTGGCTGCATCAATGTCCTTCTCACTTTCCCTGAACACAGCCTTCATCATAGCCCAGTGACTCACTCTCCAGGAGATGTTGGGAAGTGGAGATGTTGAAGCTTGTCCTTTGCTTGCAGGCCAGGACACAGTCCTTCTCCTATAAGGCAGAAACTGACTTGGCATTTGAACCAGTTTAAGGCATGGAGAAGGTGGTTAAAACAAAGCAGAGTGCATGTATTAGAGACCTTCCCAAGGTCCCTTGCGATCCTCACATGTGCTTGTCATTTCTGAGTTGAGTAGGATGGTGGGGAGGCTCTTGAGCTGGAGTTTGAAAGTTGGCATTCTACGTCTGCCCCACTGTTACTGGGGCAGGTTGAGCAGGACACTCACTGCCCACTCCGAGGCTTGGCTTCTTCCTTGTCGTAGGGTTTAAACGAGATAATGGTAAGAAGAGCTTTGGTGCCTTGCGAATATCCAATAATTAGACGAATTGGATTTTTTTTTAAAACGTAGGCTTAGGCTTTTGTCATCAGCTGTCACTTGGACAGAGTTGTGTCTTGGGTTTTTTTTCCTATGTCTGATATCTTTTTCTTTCTCTTTCCTCCTAAACCCACAAGCAAATATGAGATATGTAGACACAAACTCCCTATAGGAATGCTTATGAGGGTTATTAACTTAGCCATTTTCCATTAACAAAAATAAATAGTCCAGAAACATCTGGAACACACGCATCAGGAATCTGCTCTGTGCTGGCATTCCATTTTCAATAGCAAAGTCATGTTGACTTCTATGTCCTTGAAAAAGCAGAAGGGTTCCCGAGCCTGCCAGGACTTCCTCTGCCCCCTCTCTCATTTTTGCTCGTGAAAAGCACAGCTGAGTAACATTTGGGTGGGCTGGTAATGAAAATCCATCCCTGGCTGGGGACAACTCCCTCTCTGCCAGCTCTCAGGCCTGTGCAATGAGCCCCGAATCCCTAGGGCAGGGATCTGGTCTGGGAGTGGCTGCTGCAACCTTAGCAAGCCATGGGGAGGAGTATCTAGGCTGCACTGTACTTCCTGCTGAGAAAGGGTCATTTAGGTGAAGCCTTCTTCCATTAGAGGCTTGCAGAAGTTTACCCTTGGGTCCCTACTCCAATGCTCTCCGTTCCCAGGCAGATCTGAGGGACTAAAACAGCATCTGTCAGCTGAGATATGACTCAGCTAACAGAGTGGGTCTCCTGGGGCTTGATGGGCTCTGGATGATGCAAATATGCCTGGTGATGATTCTGCCCTGTGCTGTGGGAGATGAGATGGGGAAATGGAAAAGATGCTGCCTGATGAACCATTGGCCCTCATCAGCCTCATGCCTGAACCCTCAAAGGGGCTGCTTTAAGGTTAGCTCTCACAAGTGCAAGGGACTTTTGAGGACATCTAGAGTGAGGTTCTCGTTTTGTTTACAGACCCGGAGTGTGAGGCACAGCAAAGAGGAAGTGTGTGAGTGTGCAGAGTGACTGGTTTTTGAGGTGTAAGTTCATTCACAGTTGTGAGGAAGGATGGGGAGGATCCATCTAAGGAGCATGCTGTGCCAGGCTCACTCCTGATTTCATGTGATCCGATATGGTGTCTTATCAATCTATTGATAAAGCAGCAGAGAATGAGCCTGGGTGTTTTCAGTATGTGTGTGTGCATCCGTGTGTTCATGTGAGTGTGGGTTACACAAAGGCAGCTAAGATAAGAGCCTCTTCAGTGGGCTGGGGAGAGCTGGAGAAGAGGAAGAGTTTGGAGGATGTGGGGGAAAAAGATGGGAGGGGATTGTCACTCAAGGAAGGAACAGTGCTGGGGGTGGGGACAAAAGCCAGGAGCTTTGGGATCCATTGGACAAAAAAACTTGGGTTTTTGTTTTTATGTGAAGTGACTGACTTTACTCCTCATTCTGCAAACAGAGCTGGGGCTGTCAAATCCATCACTATGCCTGTGTGCTGTGAGAACACCAACCAGCCGCTGAATGAAATGAATGACCTCTCCCTGAGACCTTTTCAGCTGTTGTTAGCTAGCCGCTTTTTGCCTCTAATGCTACCATCCTCTAAGTCATCTTCCTGTATCTCCGCCAGTTTCACAGCGGCTGCCAGGTGAGTCTCCAGGAAGCATGCTTCCCCCCCTGCTGCTGTTGGCCAGTACTTCCCTGTAGCTTAGGAAAGCACAGAAGTTTGGGAGAAGACATCCTCCTTAGCTCTGTGGCTCCTGGATCTTGGCATCCTGTCTAAAACTGCCGAGTGGTTGATGGTGTAACTGCTAGGACTCTGTTGTTCTAGACAAGTGAGTGGAAGCATGGTGAGGCTGGGTGCTCAAGCCCACCTACCTGTAACCACCTCTCATGATTTCAATAGCCATGGAAATGCCCTTCTGCATGCAGGCATAGCCTTGTCAAGTGTGAAGTTTTACCAGGCCACCTCTGCTGGCTCTTCTCCTACTTTCCAATTCTTTCAGTTCCCTTGGGCCACCCTGAAGAACCAAGTTCCTGCTTCACTGTCTTGGAACCATCTTTTATCATCTCTTCCTATTCCCTTTTCCTCCTAGCTCTCTACTCACTGGGTTCCCCAAGGTCCTAGGTTATGAGATGGTATTTCAGTCAACTTATCCATGTTGAACACATTCTGAGCCAACAATAACCAGTTTCCCAAACCTGAAAGTTAGCTGAACACTTGGTGGAAAAAGGGAAGTTGCCTCAGTTGGAGTGATGATGGTAGATGCTATACAGGGAAGATGGTCTTGCATTGCCTTTCAAATAACAAGTGATGGACCTGTAACCTTCCTTCTTGCTTGAGGAAGATGATGAACTTCAGTGTAAGAAGCACCAACCTTGAGAACTGGGTGACATGGTTCTGGCAGGTCCCTAACTATGACCTTGTGTGAATTATTTTTCTGCTTTCTGCCTCATCTTAAAAGAGGGATGGCCAAGATGTCCGATATAGTTCTGCTTGGCTGTGACTTTCTGTGACCTTTGTTCGGCTGGGCCCATGAAATGAACACCATCTGTAAGTTGGGGCCCCAACCCAGAGAAGAGTCTTGGTTGATTATTCTATAACCCTCTCCAGGGTCTGCAGCTGTCCTTGGTTTCTCAGTCAAGAGCTTAGCCACCACCCCTCCATGCTGACAGCATGATCTGGGATTCATTTTCTTCCAGACACAAGAGCCAAAAAAGTAAATTGTGTCTTATTCACCATCAGCCTGAAGCTCCGGTTCCTCACAAACAAGATCATGTGGACCCAGGGCTGTAGGGGCTACTGTATCCGGACACCAAGGCAGCAGGCCATGCTAGCATATGGCCAGCAAACCAGGGTCACTCAGTGTTATTTTCAAGATTGAAGTGGAATGTGCTTCAGGCCTGGGCACAGTAGGTGGTCTCTGTTCCTGCACCATAAATCATTGGGGTAACTGTTTTTTCTGGCCCCTCTTATGACCCAGTGTAATGTTGGGATTGGAAGGATGACGGAGGGGAGGGGTTCCCCTGCTTCTGATCTCCAGGGTCTATAAATCTCTACTTTCAACTTCTCAGGGTCCACATGTGTTGTAGCAAGCCGAGCGGATGAAGCCTTCCAGGTGCTTTGGCAAGTTCTCTGCTTCTAACTCTGTGTGACCTTTACCCAACCACCTGCATTTTCTGAACCATGTTTTCTCATCTGTAACAGAGCGGGCAGGGATTTGAACAGGTCATTCTCTGTGGTCTCCCAGTCTGTATTTGGGAACTTAGCGATGCTATGAGAATCATGGAATCAACTGTGAGGTTCTCAAGCCCCCTGCAAGCTGGTCTCTCGTCACCTTTCCACCTTCCCTCTAGCTGGCCTTCTAGCCATCCCCTTGTCTACACCTTTCTCCTCACTGTGGCAATTTCTTTCAACTTTTGTTTTCCTGGATTTTTTTTTCCCCTCTCTGAATCTCTATGTAATAAAACCTCCCTCTCCCTCAAACCTAATTTCTATGCCACCTTCTCTGGGGAAGTCTACCTAATCTCCTGGTGGCCTAATGAATGAAGAACTATGTCTTCTGGGTGCTTCCAGTGTGTAGGAAATGACATCACTGGAGTGCTTATGACCAGGCCTGCCCTGGACTCACTCCCCGTTACCACACAAACTCATTAAAGTCTTAATTATCAGAGGCTCCGAATGTGCCTCCGCGGGTCTACAGCTCATCCTAAACAGAAGCTTTTACTCCGTGTCTGCTAATCATCTTTCCCATGTTGCTTTTAAACTCTTTCTTCTGATAGTTACCAGTAAGATTGGATGGGATCCATTTTAAAACCTCATCTTAGAGCAGCGGTTATCAACCTGCGGGTAGTGACCCTTTAACAGAGTTGCCGAAGACCATTGGAAAACAGATACTTACATTATGATCAAAACTACAGTGAAGAAGTAGTAATGAAAATAACTCTATGATTGGGGGTCACCACATGAGGAACTGTATTTAATGGTCGCAGCATTAGGAAGGTGGAGAATCGTGGCTTTAGAGGAAAAGCATCTTTCTGTATGAAGCTCCAAATCAAGCCTCAATGTGACCTCCAGGATCAAACCAGTCCATGTGTTTGGATTGGAATGTAAGAGGTATTTACTTATCAAAATAGTCAAAGGGGGGCCTGGGGAGAAGATTTAGTCAGTAGATTTCTATGTACAAAATCAGGAACCTGAGTTGGATCTATAGAACCCAAGTGGTGGTGTACTTGTAGTCCCAGCCCTGGAGAAAGTAGGATCCTGGGGGTTTGCTGGCCATCCACTCTAGACAGTTGGTGAGCTCCAGGTTCAATGTGTGACCCTGTAGCAGGAAGTTTCTCTGGTCCCACCCAGCTCCGCAGTATCACAGCCTTATAAAATAATCACACAGAGGCTTATATTAATTACAAACTGTATGGTCAATGGCTTAAGTTTCTTGCTAGTTAGCTCTATCATCTTAAATTAATTCATTTCTATTAGTCTATGTTTTGCCACCTGGCTGTGGCATTACTAGTCTGCTGGCATGTTGCTCCTTGGGTGGTGGGCTGGCGTCTCTCCCGCCTCTGCCTTTCTTCTTCCTGTCTTTCTCTTGGATTTCCTGCCTGGCTATAACCTGACTCACCATAGGCCAGAGCAGCTTCTTTACTAACCAACCATAGCAACAGATATTCACAGCATACAGAAAGACCATCCCACAGCATGACCCTGTCTCAGAAACATGAGGCGGAGAGTGACTCAAGCTGCCCAATGTCAGTTTCTGGTCTATACATGCAAGCACACACATGTACACCTTCCCATGCATGTGTAAACACACATACACACACACCACATACAAAGAGCAAAACACCAGGTCTTCAGTGATCAATAGTGGTGATCATTACAAAACCAATTCCTTTGTATCCCCTATAATAAGCCAGAGAAGAATGGATGGTTTCAGACTTGATTTAGAGGTAGGACATTCAGGGGTTTTTTTTTTGCTTTTTTTTTTCCAAGGCCAAGTTTCTCTGTGTAGCTTTGGCTGTCCTGGAACTCATTCTGCAGATCAGGCTGGCCTCAAACTCACAAGAGATCTGCCTGCCTCTGCCTCCCTGAGTGCTGGGATTAAAGGAGTGCACCACCACTGCCCGGAGACATTTAGTTTTAAGAATTCAGTGAGATCACAAACCAGGGAACTTTCCAGCACCATCACCCCCCGCCCCCACGCACACACATACTCACTGTCACATCAGCTCACTGATGAGAACCTGAGCTGATAATGTCACCAGAATTGTTGGGGGCAGAGGCTGGGTCTTGGAAGCCCTAACAAGTGAGGCTCAGCCACTTGTCCTCAATAGAAAGGCATGTGGTAGTGAAATGAGGGGAAAGAGGATTTATTCAATGTGGCCACACTGGGAAGAGGAACAGATAAAGACACCCAGTGACATTCTCCCCACAGCCCAAGTCCATCTTTGGGGTCTTGACATGAGGTTTCAGTTTAAATAGACTATGAGAAGTATGTGTAACTCAACAGTTCTGGTTATGGTGTGTTCCTGCCCATCACTGATCCATCATTGTCTGGGCTCGAGTCTCTTTTGCAAGGGAGTCTAAAACTCATGTAAAATCTTTCTGGGAGACAGTTCTCTATCTGCCTGGCATGGGTTTTCAGCCTCTTTCTTCTCCTAGCACGAGATTCCTGGGGAAACTCCAGTTACTTGGAGACTAGTGTCTCCAAATCTTACAAATCTTACAGAGGGAGGTCACAAGTGCATCTTTTTTAAAGTATCTTTGCTCCTGCCAGGACAGTGACAATGATCTGCTTCTTGACGTCCTGTCCCACTGCTTCTGATATGTCTCACTGATTGAAGCCTATGGCATGCTCAGGAACCAGGTCTTTTGCATATATTATTGCCTTTAATTCCTTCATCAAGGGCTCAAAGGACGTAACTGGGGCCAAAGCTAGGAAGTAGAAGGGATGGGATTTGAACCCAAGTGCTGGGGATGCTGTGAATGTGCTGCTCTGATTGATTGATAAATAAAATGCTGATTAGCCAGTAGCCAGGCAAGAAGTATAGTGTAGGCAGGATAAGGAGAGAGGAGAATTCTGGGAGGTGGAAGGCTGAGTCAGGAGACACTGGCAGCCGCCGCCACCAAGAGAAGCAAGATGTAAGGTACCAGTAAGCCACAAGCCACATGGCAACTTATAGATTAATAGAAATGGGTTAATTTAAGATATAAGAACTAGATAGCAAGAAGTCTGCCACGGCCATACAGTTTATAAGTAATATAAGCTTCTGAGTGGTTATTTTATATTTGGGCTACGGGATTGCAGAGGCTTGGCAGGACCTGGAGATAACTCCAGCTACACCCAAGACTGCTTTTATCTTTGTAAAGACTTGCTTCCTGGGGCAGAGCTTAGCCTATCTTCATCTCTGTGTTGAGCCAGCTTGTTAGAAGGCTGAATGAGGCTGAGGTGCCTGAGAGATGGGTGTGGCAATTTCAAGGAGCTGTGAAAGGCCCTGAGATCTTTTCACTCAAGGCCCCATTCGACACAGGAATACCAAGTCTCCCACTGTTCATTCCTTCTTTCATCTATTTGACCAGAAGAGGAGTTTAAAATGAAGACTTGGACATGTTTAAAAGACTGAATTAGTTGAGTAGAGTAGCCAGGAGAGTTTCTTGTAGAATAAGAGGCCAGAAAGAATGATAAAAACTTAGGTAAGTCTAATTTTACATATGTGAAAGTTACGTTATCACCACCACTTGTTGTCTTTACTGCCCCCCCACTGTTGCTACAGCATGCCATAACCAACAAAAGCCACTGCTGCCACATATAATGATGATGATGATGATGATGATGATGATGATGATGATGATGATGATGTTATCTCAACCTCCCCACAAATGCCAGTGTCCCCAGTCTCTGATCACCCAGTACTAGGACACAAATGTCTGTTTCTACTGCCACAGCCAGCCATTCCATCCCTTCACGACCACTCTGAGACCATCACAGCCACTTCTGCCATGTAATCATCATATATTCCTTCCATCACCACCTCTAGCACACCATGGCAACTACCAACATTGCCGTTATCCACTACCATCCCCATCACACCTGTCACTCTGGAAAATCCATTTTGCAAATTCTACCACCTTGTTTATGCATTTATATATGAATTTCAGATGTTCTTTTAGCCCAAACATGGTCTTTGCTTTTTACTTCCCACCCTCCTGTTCACTGTCTGGGTCTAAGAGCTCTGTCTGTGTCTGTCTCCACACTAAGCCAGAGGCCATCTTCTGCCTTCCCTCCTTTCTGGCTCTGTACGCATCCTCAAACATGGAGTTTCTTTTTCAGTCCTGAAAAGGAACCTGGTTATTCCTTTCCACTCCAAGGCCCAAGTGTCTTTTGGGACACTGGAGCTGTTAAGCGATTAACTTTTTTAATCTATCTCCAACAACTCTATATGGTGGACTTTATCACTGATAATACCTTTGAGTATTTCATGCATACCAGTTCATCATCCGACCCAGCAGGCAAGCGGGCAATCAGATGACCAAGCCTTCTTTCTAGTTCCTATTATCACAGTTGTGACTTACTGCGGGAGCTGGTGTGAGATGACTGTAGCTGATTTACAGAACTAGTTTGTGGTATGGGCTGCTAGTTTATTGCTGAGGTAAAGCAAAGACTCTGGCAAGGTGCCCTTTCCATCCTGTTACTTCTAGAAGCAGCAGCTTCTACTTCAGTTTCAAAGTCTGGTGGCCTCTGGGGAAGGGGTGGAGGGTAGACAAAAACTTCTATGCCATTTCAGGCATGAGTCATTGGTCTTTTTGTAATTGTCCCCTGTTTTAAGAACATGGTAATTACTGAATCTGGGAGCACAGCTGTCCTTGGGGTGTGCCTCAGACCATCTGGTCCCCAAGATGTTCCCAAGTTACTTTTGTACCCAGTGGGCTTTTGTGATTGCCTCGTGAATTCACCTGAGCACCCCGTTGACTGCCTGCTCATTGTCCTTGATTGTGTCTTTGGTGTGTTCTCCCTCATTATCTGCTGGGCTAGACAGTCCTGCCTGATGGTGTTGAGGTCATTGCATTAGGCAATATCCCAGGAACAATGATCATAGTGATATTTTTAGAGGAAGCCATGTGAGGCTATGGAAATAGTACTCAGTGTTCAATGTTCGTGCCTGGGATTCAGATTTGGGCTCATGAGTTGGGTAAGTGTCCTGAGCCTGAAGGGCCTCAATTTCCCATGAGTCCAGTGAGCATAATGGTTCTACCCAGAGAGTTATGGTGATTAAATGAAACAACAAAGTATTTGATTTAGAGCAATTCATAGCACTTACTAGATTCCTCTTTTTAAAAAAAGTCAATTTACTTTCCACTCTTCCTGAGCTTTTATTATAGCATCTTGATGGGAGAGAATTAAAATGCAGCTGAGATTGCTTTCATGAGAAACCAAGGGACAATATTTCTCAAGTAAGTATCTCTGAAGGAGAGTTTACCTAGGAAGAAGGATATCTACATGAGAGTTGACTTAGTCTCTGGGTGATTGATGCCTCCTGTGGCCCTCATTCAGGGTGAGGGTTACAGATGTGGTCTCTAGTCTCTGTGTGGCTTCTCTACAGTGGATATTCTGCCCACACCTACCAGATAGCTCTCAGTACTGTCAGAACAAGGGAGCAAGCAAACTAAGAAGCTCCTGACACATCATTCTTCCTTGGAGAAATAACACTGTCTATGAGGTTTCTGAGGTCTAGGCTGAATTCTTTTCATATTCCCAGCTGGCTTTGCCATATTGTTGAGTCTCTTATCTCATTGCACCTTGGTTTCTTTATCTACAAATGGATTTGACAAACCCTACTTAGCTCCAAGATGATTTAAATGAAAAAAAAAAAAAAAGGAAATACCTGATTCCAAATTGCTTCATAATGAAGGGTGAGTTGGAGCAGATGAAGGAAGAACCCAGAGGGCAGGACTTCATAGTTTGGTGGTTCAATTACTAGCATCAGTAGCTCCATCTCCTGGGGTTTGCTGCCTTCATCATTAGACTGATTTCTTTCATTTATCACTTGGAGGGGGTTTCTCATAACCAACCTGTGTCATCTTGGATTAGACCCTTCAGGCTAACATAGCCACCTCTAGGTCAACCCCTATAGGCAAATGATTTTCTTCCCACTCTGAAGCGAGGACCAGTGCTACTCAAGGTGTCTGCTAGGCAGTGGGGGGTCGGCAGGGCGGTATGAGAACAGAGATAATGCTGGGAAAACAACTACCAGAGTGGGGATTTTAAGGATTAAAAAGCTATCACAATACTTGGTGGTTTTTGAGCATTGACTCTGACAGGTAGAAACTCAAGATGACCCAACTCTCCAGCTTGATACATAACATACCAAATCTAGCTCCTCTTACACACTTCATATTTCCTGTACTATTATCCACTACTTGCCTGGCCCTATTATTAATTTATATGGCTGAATTGATGATGGTCCTCCTTTCCCATTCATTTTCTAACCCCTAAACCTGGGACTGTTACTTGCATAGATAGTCAAAAGACTTTTCAAATATCAGCCTAAAGATTTTCAGATTGTGTAGGTGGGCCCTAAATGTAACCAGGGTACATAAGAGGGATGTGGAGAAAGTGAACGATGATGGTGAAAGCGGAGATTGGAGGCGATGGGACACAAGTCAAGAAACACATGACTGCTAGAAGCTGCAAAAGTCAAAGAGGTCAATTCTATCTGCTCACAGCCCCCAGAAGAAGCGAATCCCACTAACACCTTTAGTCCGATAATTCGGATTCCAGACTTCCAGTCTCTAGAACTTAACAGAATGGATCTGTATTGCTTTAAGCCTAGTGGTAATTTGTCATAGCAGCAGTTGGATAGTAATACAATACAAATGCAACACCTGTCCTACAGTGAGCTAGTTGCTCAGCTAAGTGTTTTGTATTATTTTACAGAATGCTCGCATTAATAGCTGGTGCTTGCGATAGTTAATATTCATCGTCAATTGACTGGATTTGTAATCACTGGGTTTAGACTTGGGAGGCACACTTCTGTCATTTACAGAAAGGCTTGTCTGAGGGAGGAATGACTCACTCTGAATGTAGGTGGCAGCACCTTGTGAGCTAGGGGTCCCAGATCTAATAAAAGGGAAAAGGGGACAACCAACCAAATACCAGCATTTTTTTTCTCTGCTTCTTCTTCTCCCACCATGGCCTCCTGACAATGGCAAATTGACCCCTCTGAATCTGAGCCCACACAAACCCTTCCCTCCTAAGTTGTGTCTGTCAGGTATTTTGGCACAGCAAAGAGAAAAGTAACTAACATAATGGTAATTATTATCATTAGTGCTTAATTCATAAACGCTCAAACAGAATCAAAAAGATGTGACACGGTTTTCTGAACACGCATCCTTCAGGTGTGGGATGGAGCTAGGGTATACAGACAGCTGAGGGCGGGAACAGGAACCGCCACACACGGATCTGTGCTGTCTGCTCAGAGAACATTCCTCTGCTCTTTTTCTCCCCTCTTGGCAACTGGTTGTCTTTCTGGGGCTTCCTCAGCAGACCAGATTTCCACTGTTCCAATCTCCATCCTTATGCCTGGCTCTGTCCTGCCCATGAGCATCACTGTCCTGCCTCCTCCCTGCCTTTCTCATCTCAGTTAGTAAGCGGTATTTCCTCCATCTCATTTCAATAGTCCCTTATCTAAAGCAGCTGCCACTGAAATCTGTTACTGGCCTTGTCAAAGGCAATGTAATCAGGAAAGTTTTTGTCTTAGTTGTCTTAGTTAGGGTTACTATTGCTGTAATGAAACACCGTGACCAGAAAGTTGGGGAGGAAAGGGCTTATTTGGTTTACTCTTCTGCATCATTGTTCATCCTTGAAGGAAGTCAGGAGGGGAACTCAGGTCAGGAACCTTGAGGCAGGAGCTGATGAAAAGGCCATGGAAGGGTGCTGCTTACTCCACATGGCTTGCTCAGCCTACTTTGTTATAGAGCCCAGACCACCAGCCCAAGGATGGTACCACCCAAAATGGGCTGCCCCCCATTAATCACTAATTAAGAAAATGCCTTATAGGTCCATGTATAACCTGATCTTAAGGAGGCATATTCTTAATTGAGGTTCCCTCCTCAATTTTGAGTTTCATCCAAGGCTTTGACACTGTACCACCCAAAACAG
>CABHPR010127361.1:29614-53537 GCA_902168415.1 Peromyscus melanophrys
AATTTTGAGTTTCATCCAAGGCTTTGACACTGTACCACCCAAAACAGAGAGTGTTTTGAATTCATTATATCTTGGTTTAATGCCAATATTTTCCTTACCAAGACACCTATAAATCTCTTCACATGGTGAACTGTCTGTTTCAAAATATCATCCAATACAGTGAACTTATTAAGTTACAGTTTTTGTTTTTGTATATGAAATATTTAGCTTGCTGAGTAGAGTAGATATGCTCTCTGGCAAAAGTAAAATAGGCTGTTTTTGTGAGAAAATGTGGGATATATTTGCTAATCTTTCTGAGATATTACAAGTAGCTGAAGTGGCTTATTACTTCCATCCTGGTCCCCTGTTTAGGAAACACTAATAGATCAAAGGAAGGAAAGAAGTCAGGGTTTAAATAATCTTTATATCTTTATCTATTGAGTAGGTGGAACCATACTCTCTCTCTCTCTATATATATATATATCGATATATAACTATTATATATTAAATATGCATAGTGCATTAGGTAGTGGAGGGAAATGTCTGTGAATGTGAGTTTTGTGTGTCCAGTTGGGCTGGCTACACTACCTAATTATCAAATGAAACACCAACCTAGGTTAACATCTGTAATCTGTTACCTTCTTGTAGAGCAGATTTCCCCTGCCCACATGTATTGATACCATTCAATTAGTTGAAAAAAGCAAACAAACTTCACAACAAAAATGAGAGAAGAAGAAAGGTTGTCTCTTAACTCTGCCTCAGTTTCCAGACTTTGGACTTACCCACTCCCAAATTATGTTAGATCATTTCTTCAATCAATCAATCAATCACTCTGTGCTTCTCCTCTCCGACATACATGCATGGACACCCACATGCATGTACATGCACATAGATAATTGTATCATATTCTTTCTATGTCTTCTGAGAACTCTGACTACTGTCAATGAAAAGAGTTCATTGGAAAACACAGTACAGTTACCTGCTCACCTACATCAGACACACCGGGCTCTAAGAGAATTCATATATTATTTATAACTCATGGGTTATTGGCAGGGAGTAAAGAGACATGAAGTCCTGCATGGTACTTCTTGCAAGGTAGCTGCAGCTCTGTGTGTACAACAAGCTTCCTCTTCAGGCCTATGAATTAAAACCAACATGTGTTATATATATTTTTTGTTAGATAACTAATGTGCTATGTTCATAGAAATGTCTTTCAAATAAGCTTAGATACCACTGTTTATAATCAGATACAAAGGCATTTAAGATATTTCTGAATGCATAGCCCTTATCTGCCTGAATTGCCAATAGGTGCCAATAAGTCTCATGTGGGTGTTTGTAGTGATTTTTAAAGATTCATTTTTATTATTTTTACTTGTGTGTGTCTGCATGAGTGAATGCCACATGTGTCTGAATGATTGTGGAAGCCTGTGAAGGAATCACGTTTCCTGGAGCTAGAGTTACACGTAGTTGGTTGGTTGTGAGCTGCTCCATGTGGGCTCTGGGACTCAGACTCTGGTCTGCTGGAAGAGTAGCAAGGTCTCTTAACTGCTGAGTCATCTCTCTATCTTCCCCCAACACCCACTTTTAAAAAATATTAAAAGTTTCTTTGTATTAGGAGTGGTTCACTTAACCTCTCTATGCCTCAGTTTCTTTAGTTTTAACTTCAGGGTAACAGTAATCCCCATATCCAAGATTGCTTTGCAAGTAAATGAATTAATAGATAAAATGATTTATGGAAGTACCCGGAAGACAGTAATCGACGTCATTATGTTGAGCGCATTATACTAGTAGAATAAAACAATGAACTAAACAAGGCCTTTCAAAAACGTTTCATTTACCCATAGACCAGACACCAGTCAAAGAATACAGTGAAGTGAATGGAAATACTCACTCTGTTTAAGACCTTCAGATTCTCATAAAAGAAATATACCAGGAAGCAATCAATAATGATAAAAATAGTAAAGGAGATGGATTCAAGGGACAACACAGTGATCATTAAATTTCTGTGTCTACTTGACTGGGTCACAGGGTACCCAGATGTTTGGTAACCTTCCTGTGAAGATCCCTATGAGAGTGTGCTGGGAGGAGATTAGCCTTTGGGTTGATGGACTGAGAAAAGCAGTTTTGCTTTCTCATGGAACCAGTGGAAAGCCTGAGCAGAATAAAAAGAGAAAAGTCTTCTTGCCTCACTGCCCTGGAAGCTGGACATAGGCTTTTCCCTTGCTTTCAGTCCCAAGATGAGAAACTGGCCTTTTCTCAGCCTCTTGCCAAAGTCTCAAGCCAG
This sequence comes from Peromyscus melanophrys, assembly GCA_902168415.1. Lineage (NCBI taxonomy): Eukaryota > Metazoa > Chordata > Mammalia > Rodentia > Cricetidae > Peromyscus > Peromyscus melanophrys. Next base: position 31,878 of record CABHPR010127361.1, read on the forward strand.
TGACTTGAACCCCTTGGCCCTTACCTTAGCTTATAGCAGGACAGAATCTGGCTGCCTGGTGAGACAGCAGGTCAGACTAAGGAGGTAGCCATAGGCAATATAGGGAGTTCATTCAAAATGCTAGACTCTGAAGGGGAAAGAAAGACAGCATTGGATTCAGGAGGGAGCTGTGACCTCTGGGGAAGGCTAATGGTGATACATTTTAAGGCTATATGGAAAGGGGGAAGAGAGGAGAGGGAGCATGGGGAGAGGGGAATGATCATCATTAACATCTTAAGGTACCCACGGAGTTGGAAACCTGGATCCTTGATCAGGTTTGACTAAGACCAGAGGGACCACGTGACTAGTCTTCTTCTGATCAGGAGGAAAGGCAACAAGTATAGGAAGGACCTAGGTGGTTTTATGGAGATGGTATCAGGACACTGGGAAATTCCTACTTGATAGCTTCTTGCTCCACTGAACAGTGGATGCCAGGTTATCTGCTAATGTGAGGGCCAAGGGGTTCAAGCATGAGAGCCATGGAAAGAATATGGGGCATAGGGACATAGGGGAGGGGTCATGGTTCCCTTGGGGGAAAGGAGGAAGGACCACACTGAAAGCCGGAGACTTGAATAATGTCATGTCCATGGTCATGGCTTCTCCAGGAAGAGACTTAGGTCATGATCTGATATGACTTTTCCTCCCTCCCAACTTCCTCTCCTTTCACATATGAGCGAACTGAGGGCCAGAGAGGACTGTAATTTCAGAAACATAAAACTGAGAACCAACAGAAAACCTGCCATAAGTCTATCTGGGTTCCCAGGCACTTGATTTTTCTGCTGTAGGCCATAGAAAGTCTTGCTTTGCTCCTTGTAACAACAGTTGCTGCTTGATGCTAATGTAGCTCTTAGCTACCTGTCCATCAACTGGAAAAGCTTTGCTTTCCTCAAGTTTTCTTCACCTTGCAGGTGAAAGAAAGTGATCCCTGGGCATCTGTAACCCATGTCTTACTATGGCCAAGGTTGGATGCTCCTATTGCTCAATGAGATGCAGGCCTCTTGTTCCCTCATTCTGTTTTGTAAACAAACATTCCACACAGCCCAGACACTCCTGAAGCTGGCTTCACCCACCTGAAGATGAGATTGACTGCTGAGGAGACTTCTAGAAATGCAGGCTAGGGAAGCTGAATGTGTACTGTTTAAAAAATAATAATAAATCATTGGTTGATTGAGAATGTAATATTCAGAATAAGAAAATAGCTAGAAATATGATCAAGCATGAACAAGCCAAAAGTTCCTAATGAACTGTGAATTAATCATCAGCATATATTGGCAATTGCCACTTCAACACATACATCAAAGGAAGGGCAGATCAGTCCATGGACCTGCCCTTCAGACACGGACTTTCTGTGGAGGAATCCTTGGGTCTTTTCTACCATGCTAGTCCAAAGAGACGTCTTGCCTTTCCAATTTCATGATGCCCATGCTCAAGATTGCTCCTTTCAGCATTTCCTCTTTCCTACCAGAGTCTCCTTTCAAAGTGACCATATTCCTTTCCCCTTGGGCTTGTCTTTCCTGGTAATTTCAGGGTAGGGGATCATGACTAGAGTTACTATAGATCAAAGGAACTTGGCTGCCCTTTTCAATTTAACCTGAAGCAGAGATCTGCCTTGTGGGCATTCGTACTGGCACTTGGACAAAGTGGAACCAAACAGAGGTTCCTACCAGGGGGTCTGAACACATTTAAATAATTGCTCTGTGGAAAAATCTGCCCAGAGCTGGCACAGTGGCCACTTCACTGGATTCTCGTAAGCTTCATTTCCACTTCATAGATGCAGAACTATTATCTTAACAGAGTTAAAAATAATGCTGAGCCTGAGAAGGGATTGGGGTGGGGATCTGATGAACATGTAAAGTCAGTGTGTTTATTTTGTCAACATTGTCCAGTTGATCAGCGTCATTTTGAAATCCAGCCCAGGAAATAGTGTGGGAGGTAACTGCTACCTTCATAAAAGCCAGGGTCTTTGAGTAACCTACTGGTGCAGACCAGTCATGGTGTAGGGTTGCTAATGACTACCACTGCTTGAGCATTTACTATGTGTCAGGCCCAAGGAAAGAAATATTTTAAGAGATTACCTCATTTACAAAATGCTGATTTTAGCATCTACTGATACAATCTTTCTTCTCCTTTAATCTGCTGCTACAATGGATTCTGATCTTTCTTGATATTGAGTTAGCTTTACTTGCATTCATTCAATAAATCCAACTTGCTTGTGATATATTCTTCTTTGGACATATTCTGGACTCTAGTCCTTAATTATCTATTTAGATTTTTTTAGTCTATACCATCATAATTGAAATATCTTAAGTAAATTCTTTTAATGTAGTATTGTTTTTAACATAAGCTAATTTCATCCTTATAATCACTCTAAAAATTACACTTTCCTAGTAGTAAGTTGTCCAGGATCCACATAGTGAGTATAGTTGGGATTTGGACTCAAGTATGATTCTTTGCACATTGGAAAGGTTCTGTTTTATACTGTCTTTTACTTGAAAGACACAGCAAGAATCCTACCCCAAGAGATAAGGCCGTCATGTGCTGATGTGGATACAGAGGTTTGCTCAGAGCTACTTCTCAGTCAGAGAGGAGAGCAGGATACCTCTACCTCTGTCACTGGGTCTTATATTTACCCCGTAACCTGAGCTGTTAGTGCAGGTAACCCCAAAGATTCTCTCTAGTTCTATATGTTTTCTTTCTAGTCTTATTTTGTTAGTGAGTCTTAGCCAGTAAGTTTCCTCTGTAGGAATGGAAGCCTAACATTAACTTTATGTCTAGGGGGTGGGAGAAGAGAGGCAAGGGAGATTTTTATGCAAGAAGATAATTTGTCTAACAGCCTTATTTCGTTTTTACAAAAATCTACCATATGTCCATTCTGTTCCTACCCTTTTTTATGTATTCTGCTTCCCTCAGCAACATACTCTCAAGCACATACAGAAGCCCAGCCTCGGGCAGAAAGTCTGTTGCTGATAATAATTGGACCATTGTCTTGTGCTTGCTGGAACCTACTGATATTTAACATCATCTGCCCCACTACCTACAGCACTGATCTGTCCTCACTTCAAACTGCCTAAGTCACCAAATTCTGCAACCTTTTAGACCACAGTCCCCTGGCTTTGCCCAGAGTGTTTACTCTAGAACCTGACCTGGTGTTTGTTCTTGGTTTCCATATACCACCAGTGTAGGAAAGAGACTCTTTTGCCTTTTCCCCTAAACCAATGAGAGGGCTCTGCACTGATAGGATGTGTTACACACTGATAACCTAGTTTATTCTTTACTCTTTCCTATAGTCTGGATGTCTGCATCTCCATTAAACTGTATGTTGAAACCTAGTCCCCAGGGCAATTATATTAAAAGGTGGGGTCATTGGAAAAGAATAAGGCCATGAGGATGGAGGTTTGAATGAAATGATGTTAGTGCCCCAGAAAAGGCTGTCTTGATCTTTCTGCTCTTGTGGGTGCAGCAAGAACATGTCATCTTGATCAACACAAAGACTCACAACTGGTCAGTTGTATGGAGAATAAGAGACTGTGCAGTTCTCAGCTCTAAATGGGATATCTATACACAGCCCTTTCCCCAGGATACAGAGATCATGATGGAAGAAGGGGTGGGAAGACTCTACGTGCTAAGGCTGATGGATGTCTGTAGGAGAGCAGACATGGTGGTTCCATTGCACACAGGAACTCACAGCAGCTGTGACTGTGCATAAAATCAATCCAGCCACAGTCCCAAATGGATCAGGGAGGAGACCATTAATTTCTACCCCTGCTGTGGTAGTGTGAAAGAAAATGACCCCCAAAGGGAGTAGCACTATTAGGAGGTGTAACCTTGTTGGAGTAGGAAGTGTGGCACTGTGGAGGTGGGCTTTGAGGTCTTATATATGCTCAAGATACCACCCAGTGTCTCAGTTCACTTCCTATTGTCTTCAAGATGTAGGACTCTCAGCTGCCTCTCCAGCACCATGTCTGCCTGCACACCACCATGTCCTGCCATTATGATAATGGACTGAACCTCTGAAACTGTAAATTAGCCCTAATTCAATGTCTTCCTTTATAAGAGTTACCATGGTCACAGTGTCTCTTCACAGCAATAGAAACCCTAACTAGGAAACCTACCGAGGAGCTAGTGGCAGCTTATGGCTTCTGAGGGAGGTCAAGTCAATTTACTTCAGAAAAGCTGCCCATGCTCCAAGTAGAAGGTCCTATGTCCACGTATGTACAGGTGGCACTAAGAGGACTCCATGGGTTTTTTTTTTAAGAGTACATGAAATTGGGAAAGAAAATCATATAAAGGATAGAGTAAGAGGCAGAGGGAAGTGGAGGGTAGATTTGATTAAAGTACCTTACATACACATATAACATCCTCAAACAATAAAAACTAATTAACTTTTAGAGGAAGATTGCTCCATCTGTGAACCAGAAAGAGGGTCCTCAGTAGACACTGAATCTGTTAGTGCCGTTGTGACCCCATGCTATGTGTTCATATCTAGGTGAGAGCACAGTCAATGGCAAAACAAAACAACACAACAACAACAACAACAAAAACAAGTGGAGAAAGACGTATTGTCTGAACAAAGGAGTGCACAAGAGTTATTTCCAAAAAAAGTCCTCGAACAAGAGAGTCATGGGAATTCTATTTAGAGAGCCTATGCAAATTCTATGAGAAACCACTTTAGATCTAGGCACATTCCTGAGCATGCTCAGTTAAGGGGCACATTCCTAGTCATCCTCAGCTTCAGGTCGTAGAAGGAAAGAGTAGGTACCTTGGGGAACATATAAGCTCAAGGTCATTCATTGAACACACATTGAAATGGTTGAGAATAACAGATAGGAATGCTTCAGAGCATACACAGTTTTGTTTGAAGTTTTAGCAGGAAAAAACAAAAAGAAGAAAGGCACTTTAAAGATGTGTTAACATAGGAGTTTGTCCCTAAAGGTGCCTGCCTTGTTTGGCAGCTGACATCTCGGTCTTAGAATGGGAAGCCTCTTAAACTTTTGTTTATAAGCCACCAAGTCTGTGGTACCTCTGCTACAGCAGCTGGATGGATGCAGACACTGCCCGTTGACAATCCCTACGCTCTGATGACAGAGTCAAAGTATAAATTGTTGTTACTGGTCTCATATTCCTACCTTGGAATCTTAAGGATGAAAATAACACAAAAGCACGGCCTCCTGACTAGTGAGTCAGATATTGACCCTTGTGGCTGTGGAGGATACTAGAGCTGCTGGTCTTCAAGGTTATTCACTTCTTCTGGAATCTGGTCAGTCTGCCCCAGGACTCCAGGGATCCTGTGAGTCCAGGAAAGCATTAGAAAGCCCTTGCCTTAGAAAAATCCGAGAATCTCAGTCTCTATATCTCAATAAGTCTAATTCTCCTGTAAAGTGGGCATCTGAATGCTTGATTTGGTTTTGATATTTTTATTGGCCTTTCTAATATCTTCCTCTGTTTTTCTGGTCATGACACGAATTTCCCTTTGAAAGAAATGTCCTCTGCTCACGCTCCATGTTCTACTGCACTGTCAACCATACCTTTGGCTCCTTCAGACCACTGGGTTATGCTTCTACTATGGCTCTAGCCACTCTTAGAAGTCCATAAAGCTGGCAATGATGATTGGTGTAAAGGAAGGTCACATCAGGTTGGGCTACATTTCCTCCCTGGGGTTCTTGCTGAAACTCAAGAACGAACAGTTCCTCCTTCAAAGGGGAGTTCTAGATTGGAAAACTGTTTGACTGGAACTGCCTGCTGCCATTTTTCCCATGCACAGAGAACTCTGATCCACAGAAGAGATGAGGGGGTACCTTATCAGAGCTGAGAGAGGAGAAGGGGAGAAATATAGAAGAAAGAAAGTTCCTAGGAGAGTTAGACTCCTGGATGAGGTTAGATCATCTCAGATCCTCATTGCTAAAGGCATTTCACTTCTTTAGTGCTCACAATTCCTACCACAGGTAGAAAGTCCTACCACAGAAGCATGTACTACTCTGGGTCACCCTGTGCTCTCTTCTCACCAGTATCTGCCAGGTAAGATGGGAACAGACTGGCAGCCATTGTTTCATGTCTGCCTGACGGGATTGAAGCATTAACAGTTTCCACATAGCCTCCTCATATCTTCGGCTTCCTCCCCACAGAACAGACATCATCTCCTCATGTTCTTGCTTCCACAGGTGTATAAAACATATCCTTATCTGTCTTTCTTTCCAGACCGTTTGCCAGATGGATGACTCCATGCATAGGCGCCTGACACAAAATGGAGTTCATTAACAGAGGAATGCACAAATTGCCTCACAGTGTGCTCCAACTGTCCACTCACGCTCTCAAGAGACCACAATGGCATTTTTGTGATAAATTTATCCATACTGTGCCCTTCATGGGATTGTTTAAAGGCTGACCTCCTCTACCTGAAAGAGAGTCAGAAACAGCGAAGGTTTCAGACTAGCACAGAACTTTTACCGGAGCCTCCCTCCCCTTCAGCAAACACTGTGCTTGCCTGTCTCCTTGTGTGTCCACTGAGCCAGAAATGCCAGAAGCCCCCAGGACCCTAGGAGGTTTTAATTTTTTTTCTGTAAAGTTCCTGTCACCTTGAAATGGATTTACTTATTCTGATTAGCTAAGGCTTTCTGGTCTCCTTAACAAACATAGAGCCTCAACAGGTTTTGAAGGAAGTTTATTTGCTATTCATGTTTTATTTGAAATAACTTCAAATTTTTACACAAGTAGCATGAACTCTCTACACAATCTCCATATTCTGTTCTCTAGGGATAAACTCAACTTTCACTATTCCTGGGACATTATAGTAACACCCATGTGACTATTTAGTAAAATCATTGTTACAGCCAGCCTCTGATGACATTTCTCATCCAGCTACCTCTGAGGTGGAAGAGCTCCTTAGGCCTTGGCATTTATAATATTCATATGCTTTTCCTCTTCTTTTAAAATAACATTTCTTCTGTTTTTTTTCTTTTTGTTTTTTTGAGACAGGGTTTCTCTGTGTAACTTTGGTGCCTGTCCTGCATCTCCCTCTGCAGACCAGGATGGCCTCAAACTCACAGAGATACATCTTTACATCTGCCTCTGCCTCCTGAGTGATGGGATTAAAGGCGTGCACCACCACTGCTCTGCTAAATAACATTTCTTAACCAAAGTTTGTAGCAGCAAATGTGCCAATCTGATCATGAAATTTGCAGGCAAATGGATGGAACTAGAAAATATCATCCTGAGTGAGGTGACCCAGACTCAGAAGGACAAACATAGTATGTATTCACTCATAAGTGGATACTAGATGTGAGGGAGGGGATGGCCAGACTGCACCCCACAGCTTCAGAGAGGCTAGCTAAGAGGGAAGGACTCTAGGAGGGACACATGGATGGCCCAGTGAAGGAGAAGTGGACGAGATCTACATGAGCAGAATGGGAGTGGGGGGGGGGTGGAAGGCAAGGAGTGGGGCATGAGAACATAGGGAAATGGGAGAGTTCAGCTGGAACAGGGACAGAGTGGGAGGGCAGGGAAGGAGATACCATGATAGATGAGGACATCATGGCAATAGGAAGAGTCAGGGTGCTGGGGAGGCTCTCAGGAATCCACAAGGATGACCCCACCTTGGACTGCTGGCAGAGGTCTAGAGGGTGCCTGGACTGGTCTACTCTGGTGACCAGTCTAGTGAATACCGTAACCATCATCACAGAGCCTTTGTCCAGTGACTGATGGAGGCAGATGCAGAGATCCACAGCCAGGCACCAGGCTGAGCTCCAGGAATCCAATCAATGAGAGAGAGGAGGGATTCTGCAGGCTGGGGACGTCAAGATCATGATGGAAAGACATGCAGAGATGATCAGCCACACTAGTGGAAGCCCATGAACTGTAGACTAGTGGCTATGGAGCCCCCATGGGACTGGACTAGGCCCTCTGGATATGGAAGACAGTTGTTTGGCTTGAACTGTTTGGGGGGCACTCAGACTGGGGATCGGGATCCATCCCTGGTGCATGGGCAGGCTTTTGGGAGCCTGGTGCCTGTGGTGTGACACCTTGTGCAGCCTTGGTGCAGTGGGGAGGGGCTTGGACCTGCCTAGGCTCAGTGTGCCGGGCTCTTCTGACTCCCCATGGGAGACCTTGATTTGGGGGATATGGGGATGTGAGGTGGCTTGGGAGGAGGGGCTGGAAGGAGGGATGAGGGGTGATCTGTGGGTGGTGTGTAGAGTGAGTAGAAAATTTCTTAATAAAGAAAAATGAAAAAAATGTGTCAGTCTGTAATAAAGTTCATTTGTGATGGGAGCAGATAGTAGTCAAGTTCAAGTTCAGGGTAAGGTTCTGACAGGGAAAAGGCCACTTACCACATCTTAAAAAAAAATAAAAATCCACTCTTCTTGAATGAAGAGAGTTTATAAAAATACCTATGTATTGCAGAACATTTATGTTGGAGAGTGTCCTTCTGTCTGTGTATGTGTGATGAAGCCCACTGATTGGTTTTAGACTACCCATTTTGGGCAGGAAGTTACAGGAGGATGCTGGGACTCCTGCACTGTATCTCCTGTGAAAATGGCTGCTGATTTAACCACTGTTTATGTCAACTCTGGGTACTGCACCTTGCTGTCAGGCTGCTGTTGCGGTTGTAGTTTTTAGACAGAGTCTGGCTATGAAGCCCAGGCTGGCCTCAAACTCATTATCATTCTATCTTAACCTCCAGAGTTCTGGGACCATAGTGTATACTTTAATGCCTTGCTTTAGAAACTTTTTTTTGTAGGGAGATAACATGAGTCCATATAATTATATTCCTTTTTTAATTCTATGTTCTCATGTATTAGTACAAATTTTTTTGGCCTGAGTTAATTTCTACATATAATTGGAAATGCTGACTTTCAATTTTTGCAACTCTTTCTAAATTATTATCCACCATTATGATATCAAGAAGACCATTCTGTCTTTCTGACACATTTATTCATGTGTTCTTATCAATGGCAAGGTATAAATTCTTATTCCATCCAATAATGTACCATTCATTATTGTTGTTACCTGTCTTTATTTTTATATTCAAGTTGCCATATTCAGATTTAGCCAGCGGGATTTCTCTCAACGTGGATCCTTTGTCTTTTTGATGCATCTCCATAATTCTTTGAACACTTTGGACATTATTAGCATTAGTGTGGGTATTTTTGCTGTCATATGAGACTTCAGTTGTACCCTCTGTGTTCTCTGATCAATCCATGGCTCAGCCTTCTCTTTAGGAGCCATTGCTTCTGTTGAATGGAGGCTGCTGTTTAGAGACCAAAGGATGGTGGCATTTGTGCTCATTGTCACTCACGTGTCCTTTATTCCAGGCTCTTTCAGTCTATAACTCAACGCCATGTTCCATTCTAGCCTTTTCTTTTCTTCTCTTCCTTTGTGTCGGTGAGACGCCAGACCCTTATTGTCTTCAAATATTCACTTCTTTGTTCATGCTCCTTCCCCCTCCCTCCCAACTACAGCCATTATCCCAACTTTGCTGAGCCAACATCCCTCTTTCTCACTTGATTGGAATCCCTAAAGTACCATCTCCTCCTTTCAGCTTGCCAAATGGACTTGTGGACTAAATTATTCAGGAAGACAAATATAAATCCAGTTTGGGAGTAAATATGAGGAGTTAGGCATGCTCATAAATAGCCAATAGACTCTATATATGTATAATGTCATATAATAAATTACATACTATTCCTATACAGTCAATATATCTGACCACACACGTGCACACAAATGTGCACACATACACACACTTTGATAAGGCATTCTAATAAGTAGTTTTAAGTAAGCAGATAATTCTAAAAACATTTAGAATAAAAGTATATCATTATATGTTGCAACATTATATATAATAATCCAAAACTTAAAAGTGAATGTTCAGTAGTTATGCAGCATAAATAGAGTGTGTATTTAAGACTGTATGTAAATTAGCCGGGCGTTGGTGGCGCACGCCTTTAATCCCAGCACTTGGGAGGCAGAGGCAGGCGGATCTCTGTGAGTTCGAGGCCAGCCTGGGCTACCAAGTGAGCTCCAGGAAAGGCGCAAAGCTACACAGAGAAACCCTGTCTCGAAAAACAAAACAAAACAAAAAACAAAAAACAAAAAAGACTGTATGTAAATTAATTAATACAGTGTATAAATTAAGATTGTATAGGTTTATATTTTGTCATAAAATACGTCAACTATACAATAAGAAGTGAAAAGAGTAAGCATGCCTAAGAGAAAATATTATGTGCTCCCTTTAAATATATGTGTACATTAATTAATTGCATTCATTAATTTGGTCTGTGTGCCGCACACGCATGTGTGTGTGTGTGTGTGTGTGTGTGTGTGTGTGTGTGTGCACAAACACATGAACACTCACATACCATACAGCGTGGGTGGTAGTCAGAGGACAACCTCAGGGACTTGATTCTCTCCTTCCGTCATACAGGTCCTGGGAATCAAACTCAGGTCATCGGGCTCCATGGCAAGCCCCTTTTCTAGCTCTACATGTGCACATTTTCAACTCTGTTTATAGAGAAGGACCTCAGAGACAACTCATCACACATTGTATCTCTACGTTGTAGGATTTTTTTAAAAATTATTGGGGCCATTTATTTTACTTTTGCTTTTTGTTTACTACGAATTCAAGAATGAACATGTGTTGTATATTGTTTTAAAGGCTAAAACCAAACATTGGACCCTAAACTCTCTCTGGAAAACTTGTATTGTTCCCCTAAACCTGTGCCAAATCTACTGACAAGTTATGCCAAACTCATTGCTGGTTGGGTTGAGAACAAAGGACATGATAGACACTGTAATCTGTAAGACACTGTAGTAAAGTCAAGTCTATTAAGATCATTGTTTTTAATATTTCATCATCATCATTGTTGCCATCATCCTCCTTATCATTGGTATCAACTCCAGTTCTCGCTAATGATCACTGTTTTAGAGTCAGAAGAAAAACTGCTAATTTTCTTTCCATTTGTTTTGGAGCCAGCGAGAAGCATTTGGAAAGTGTACCCCCTAAGGATTCTAAAATATGGATGAGAAGGTCACGTCCCAGCCCTTTGCATCATTCAATAGAAAACTAGAACCAGACTTTGCACAGAGCAAGTTACTGGCCAGAATCTACTGCTAGCAGTCCAAGGTCAGAGACTTTATGGGTTGGAGCAGTGGAAGGTCTCAGAGGCTGCAATAATGCATTCCTGTTAGACTGTGATAGTATATTGTTAATTGCTTTTCAAGTGCTGTGACTGGATTTATTCACACTTTATGGTAAGTCTCAAGTGCAAGTTTAGAAACCAATTAGAAGGCTAAAAATTATGCTGAGGATAAAATCCACTTTGTTTGTATTTTTAGAGATCCTGCATAACTTTACAGGCTCTAAAAGATTTTTATCCAAGATGATAATATCCCAAAGACAAATATATGAAAGTGTGGGCATAGATATATGTCATCCTCTCTGGCTTTCATCCCAGCATCTGGGAAGGAAAGAAATATCAACCTCGTGGTGATATATTCAACACAGGGGCATGGAATTGTTCTATTTTGCTCACCAACATATTCCAAGGGCCTAGAATAGTGGCGCTAGGGTACATAGCAGGAGCTTAACAAATACTGACTATGCAATAGCCCCCATTCTCACTTTCAGCATGGAAGTGCTAGATTTCACTTTTGGACCCATAGGGCCTTTGTCATCAGTATCCACATTAGAAGATATTAATAATAAAATGTGTGCTTGACCCATACAATCACGTAAAAGGGATTCATAGGGTTTGACTGAACAGTGGGAAGCTAGATTCCCTGTCCAGAATCTGAGATAGCAGAGTGAAACATTAGGGAAGCGTTTGATGTTGGGCCCCTCTGTCTTCTAGGATTTTCAGATTCCTAAGCTATTACGTGGTCTTTCCCTTCAGGAAGACAAACAGGCACTAATGCTGTGCTTTTGATACGTTCTCACAAAATGCCCCTGAGAGATGAGGAAGCTTACCAGCTGGTTAAGTTGCAAATTTTCTGACACTATGTTGAAAGCAAAGTTAGTTTCCTTTCTATGCCTTTAAATGTGTTTATTTAAATATAAAAATAAGGAGTCTTCCTCCCAAGACAGTCATAGAATTAATCCTTCAATGCTTGGATAGAATTTAAACTTTCATTAAGAATCATCAAAAGCTGGCCTCTGGCCTCCTCCTGGTCTCCCTGTTTATCGCTGTCCACCATTATGGACATGCTCTTTTTCTGCTACACATGACTAATTTCCTTCCAATGCCCACGGTCTTGATTTCTGGACACTCAGCCTGCATTTGCTGTGCTTTCTGCCTGAAATAGAAATTTCATTTTCTATGACCAACTCCTTCTAGTCAGTACTTTTCCTCTCAATTCATCCATGTAACAGAAGAAAGATAGCTCTGCCATATGCTCCCAACACCTTCTGCTTCAGTCAGAATGCACTACATACTGTTGCTGTTGCTTGGTCCTGTCTCTTGCCATAGGCAGAGCTCAGGTAGGTAGGATTTGCACTGAATTTTCTCCCTATTAGCTCTCATTCCCTACCTACCTCAGTGCTGGGCATGCTATACTGCCTTTTTATATTTATTCTGAGCATTTAATCCTGCCTCTCCCATCCTCAATCAAGTCTTTGCATTCTAGAACACTCAAGAACACATTGTTACAGAAGTAGATTAGCTCCCTATTTGTTTGGGATGAAAACTCATACTTTAGTTGAAATTTTATGCTACACTATAGTTTGGATCTTCACTGTCCCCCAGAGGCCATAGGTCAGATGCTTGGCTGCTAGTGAGAAGTAGTAGAAGTTTTAGGAGGTGGAGCTCAGTGGAAGGAAGTCAGAGCATTGAGAAAAATGCACTTGGAGTTATTAAGTCGTTAACCACATCCTGTCTCTCTTCTCCTCTCAGACACAGTGAAATGAGCAGCTTTTCTCCACAAGTCTCCCATCATGATGTGCTACCCCAACACAGGCCAAAGGCGATAGACTAACTGCACGTGGACTGAAACCTCCAAAGCTGTGAGCCAAATATACCTCACTTCCTTATAATTTGGCTATCTAAGATATTGTCACAGTGAATGAAAGGCAAGCAACCTGGGTTATGAACAACTTAAATAAAAGACCATTTATATAATTTACTTATGCATTAATATTATCTGTAAGCCAGGCATGGAGGCACACATCAGTAGTCTCAGCACTTGGGAGACTGAGGCAGGAGGCTCACCCTGAGTTTGAATTTAGCCCGTGTTACATGGTGAAACCTGGTCTCAAAAAATCATATACATGTATTTTTAGACATTAGACATATTAGATGTCCCCAAACTTAAGGCAGGTGTTAAAGCAACCAAAACATATACGTTTCCTGGAACCTCCCACTGGAGCTATTTATTAGCAGAGAGGCCAGTGTGTCCTGTCTGTCCTCCTCATTCTCTCTACTCCCTCCCATCAAATGCTGAGGGTATAGCCATCTTCTGCAGCAAGTGATTTCTCAGCGATCTTTTTAGTATAGTGTGCTTTCAAGGATGAATAATGTTTTAAAATTTTTATATAGACTCATTATGCTGTAGGGCTTCTTCTCATGTGTGGACTCAAAGATAAGCAATCGTCTACTGCACAGACGTGGGTTCACCTTGGTTTCATTTACCACTCTGCTGTGGGTCATCCTTTCTTACCCTGTGTGAAAAATGCCCAGTGCTTTCACGATAACTTTAATTCTGAAACAGTATCGACTGAGGCTAGGAATGGATACCTGGAGGTTCAATCAGGCATCGATCACCTCCCAACAGACAGTAATGACTGCAATAAATACTGGAAATCTCAGTTGAAACTGATAGATAAATATACTTGCAGCCAAGGATGTCTGAGATGACCCTTTAGACCACTGTATTCTCATTCCCATCAGCCAGATCCTGACTCTCTGCCAGGGAAGGGCTTTTAGACAGCTGCAAGCTGCTTAGTTTGTTCCTTGAGAAGACCAGAAGTGCCTGGGAATTTGTATCATCTTGGAGTTAGCTTTAGAGGAATGTCAGTTTCTATAGCCCCCTTGCTTTCTGACAGAGAAAACTTGGTGTGCCATCTCCACAACTCCCTATGAAATAGAACCCCAGTTCCCTTCTGTCACTCTTGGCTTCATAAGGACACTTGCTTGTCTTCCCTCACGTTCCTTCCCATGCCCCTATCATTCTACTGTCTTGTTCTGGAAAGGTCTTTCTGATAAACACTATCATGTGTTCTTTTGTGTCAGAATATGCTTTGGGGGAAGGAACTCAATCTATGAAAATGCTTTGAGACAAAAATGGAAAAATGATCTTCCTACTTTGGTCATTAGTTATCCATCAGGATTACTAATCCAAGTGGGCCATTGGTAGGACCTTGTAAAATTATACAGCTGAACTAGCAAAACTCTAGAAAGTGCTGAAGCCCCTAGGGATACTCTTTCCTCTTAGCATCCCAGACTGTCATCTTTTCAGATCGACTTTCCTGCCCATGTCTGAGGTAGACCCCATGCCATCCTTCTGCAATATGACATCCTGTTGCTTTGCTTCAGGCATGTGTTATACAGCCTGCAGTTATTGAATCTATTCTTGCCTTTGACTTTGCTATCTCTCCAGACTCTAAAGCCTTTTGATTATGGGCCTCCTCTTAGATCAGGCACCCCACTTGTCCAGATTCCTGCTGTGTGTTCTGTAACCAGCCCCACAATCAGTTAAGGGTTTGTTGAATGGGTAGAATCCATCTGTGACCTTGTCCCTCCCATTGTCCACCAAGACTGACCTTTGCTGAAGTTGTGGACACAGCGTTGTACACCCAGATCCTATAAAAACAGTTATAGAGGTTCAATCTATTGAAATCCACCTGGTCCAAATAAAGGAAACTGATGATGTACATGTACGTACAGGGATGCTGAGCCTGGGACAAACCAGCCAGCAAACAGATTGTGCCTGACAAGTCTTCATAGAAAGTGTGGAAGCTTTGAAGTCAAAGTGTTGTTTTGGTTCTTGGAAAACACAAACCCTCTACTCCCCTGAGTCAGATTCTCCTAACATAATTGTTAAGACAGGGGAGAGAGAGTGCTTTGTGGGTTGTCCATGAATCCTCAGAGCAGCTAGGAGCTCTCCTAAGCAGCAGAAACAAGGGTGAGTTCTGAAACCTTCAAGACACTTGAGTGTGTGTGTGTGTGTGTGTGTGTGTGTGTGTGTGTGTGTGTGTGGTATATGACACATGTGTGGGAGTACCTGCAGAGGCCAGGAAAGGATGTCAGATACCTTGGAGTTACAGGCAGCTTTGAACCTTTCTATGTGAATTCTGGGAACTGAACTTGGGTCCTCTGGAAGAGCAGGAAGTGCTCTTAACCACTGAGCCAATTATCCACCCCAGAAAAGATTTTTTTAAAGCATCTTTCATAGAACACAGCTTCTATAGTATTCTATAGAAGCCAAATGTATATGTTAGTGGCAACATGTATTTGGGAAGAATATTTAATATTTTAATATACTGTTTGCAATCATGTTAGTAGGATACTTCTTTGGATTGTCACAGGAGAAATATGGGCATAGAGACAATCTGAAATTGCAACTCCATACTTGGTCTTCATGACTTTGTTTCTACTTCTTCCGGGTGGGACATCGCCAAAGGCCTCTTCCTTTTCTGTGTCTGTTCCTTCCAAAGTTAGACTAACCAGCAGTTCATAAACCGTCTGCTAACTTTCTCAACTACTGCTTCCTAGTGAACTATCAAAACATTTAATGGCTTAAAGCAGCAGTACTCATTAATTTAGCTCATGCATCCACGTTGGGGCAGGGCTCAGCAGGGAAGGGTTGTCTCGGTCTCATGTAGCATCTGCCAGGGCTGCTGACCTGAGACTGAAGATTCACTTCCCACATGGCACATCCATGTGGCTGGCAGTCAGTGCTAGATGTTGGCTGGGATTTCAGCTGGGGCTGTCTGTTGGGGTAGCTATATGTAGCCTCTCTGTGTGGTAGCTTGGCTTCCTCACAGCGCACCAAGCAAGTTCCAAGTGTGCACTCAAAGATACAGGAAATGGACTGGCTTTGGAAGAAGCCCAACATCATTCTCATAGGCTTCCTTTGCTAAGGCAGTCATATGACTCAGACTCCAGAATAGATGACGTCAGCTTCACCTCTTGATGTGACAAAGTGTTCTGGGAGACATGTTTTAAAATGTCTATAGCAGCTCCATGATTTGCTCTTAAAATTCTTTCTGCCCATAATATTCCTTCACTCTCATACCCACATTGCCACCTGAAAAATTATTGATTTTCCAAGGCCTCCCTCTAATATCACTTCCTATAAAAACATTTTTGTCCATGCTTTGTTAGCATGTTGTTTTTATTGCAAGCCTCCTATTTAACACATCATATTAATGTTTACCATGAGAGGGCAATGAGACATCTTGTTCATTTATTATTCCAGTTCCTAGCAATGAATTAATTGGCTAATTTTCCAGACCAACTGTTATCATAACAACGATCATTTCACAAATGTTTACTGTTTAACATGCCATAAAAGATGCACTTTATAAATATTATCTTACAGAATGCTCACAAACAGGAAACTGGTATTATTCACATTACACAGACAAAACAGTGCAAGGTGGGTCAAGCCAGGATTCCACTTCTACTGCCCCCGCTCTTAGTGTAAGACAGTTCCCCTGAGAAACTGTGTCAATGAGCCAGAGTAAGGTTGCAGGAAGTGGGGCTCATTATCACTCTTTCCTTGCCTCTGTTGTTAGCAAGAGCCAGCAAGGAAAGTGTAGGTCCCCACCTTGCAGCAGAAAAGCAGTATGAGTGTGCAATGTACTTACAAGTGAGATGCCAGGTTTACAGGGAAGTTGAGATCAATTGAAGGCAACCAGGTGGTATAAGATGCTGTTCCATCTTTCCCTGAAAGATGCAAAGGGGGCTGCTGGACTTGCATTCTACTCTTCTGCAGTGAAGTAGTGTGAGTCAGCCGGATGGAGCCCCGTAGAAATCTAAACATGCATGTATCCACTGGGCCCTTCAGGTATAGTGCAGCAGGGACTGTCTGCTAAAATAGTACAGCAGGGACTATCTGCTAAAAATGATGAAGGATGATCCAGAGCCTCTTAAGATACTATCAAAATATGTACAGTGATGTCACTTGTTTGCCATAGCACTAGTCAGGAAGATTGCAATGTGAACGAGCAAGATAGCTAATACATTCCAACCCTGAGCCAAGTCAGATGTTACAATGATCTGACAAGGACTTTAAGGCAACTATCAAAGTTTTTTTTTTAACAAATGAATACTAATTTTAATTTTTTATTGTCTGATAATTTCATATATAATATCTGTTGATCAAATAAGACCCCCTTTTACTCCCATGCAATTCTTCCCTTGTGCTGGTATTTTGGCTGGATTGATCTTGTGTAGGTCTTGTGCATACAGTCACAGCTGCTGTGAGCTCATGTGTGCAATGGGGCTGTCATTTCAGGCAAACACTTTTATTGCTTCAGATCTCCACTACCTCTGGGTAGGACCAGTTTTTCACCCATTCTTCCATGATGATCCCTGAGCCTCTGGGGAAGAGATGAGATGTAGATGTCCCATTTAGACCTGAGTACTCCACAGTTTCTTATTTTCTGAAAATTGAATACTGTGGGTCTGTGTTAATTGCTGTTTACTGAAAACACCTTCCCTGATAAGGGTTAAGAGATGCATTGATCTACAAATATGAAGATAAGAACTTAGAGGCAGCTTATTACTATGTCCATATGACAGAATATTATTAGGTTCTCTCCTAGGACCTATGACGTAGCCAGACGTGGGGTTTTAGCCTTGTTAACAGTACTGGATATGCATTTCCTCTTAGAGAGTGAGCCTTAAATTCAATCATAAAGTGGTTGGTTACTCCTATCACATTCATGTCACTATTATACCAGTGGGCACATCTTGCTGAGCAGTTATGATTATAGCTCACAAGGTTTACAGTACACATAAAACCTTCTAGCACTATGATAACTAGCCAGTAATGATGAAGCTTTAAAGTTAGTATCAGTTTGGTTTGTCCATGTCATATGATTCAAGCACAAGGGATCTTAAGTAATATGTTTTTATCATAAAATTCTGGAGAGTAACCAAGAGCAATAGAAACCTCTTGCTGTGGGATGACTCAGCCCTAACAGGCCTGAGGGCCAGCAGGCCCAAACCAGTAATAGGATACTCCCTAAGAACCAACCTGGGTCTGCTTAAGGGCCTTAGCAACAGCAGCTAAGACATGATCTGAGATCCCCTGGACCAATGAGAGGCAGCCACGTCACACCAGCAGATGCGTATTCATCAGACCATCCCTTGGGGTAGGGTGGAGGGTATATAAGGCTTGCCTATTCCTGAATAAACTGAGCTTGTTGTTTTAACATTCTCCCAGAGTCTGTGTCCTTGACTCTGTGCCTACTCACCCCCTCCCCCAAAGGGAACAGCACAGGACCCTGCCACATCTTGTGATTTGGGTGCTAACATAAAGAGTTCATATTTGTATCATCATAGTTTGAGAGAGAAAGGAACCTAAAAACTTTGACAAAATATTAGCTAGTTCATTCTAATTGGGGTGAAATGTATTAACTCCCAGGTTGTCTTAGCTTTTTCTGTTGCTGTGACAAAGAACTCTGCACACTAGCACTTAATGGATCAAGAGTTTGTTCTGCTTCAGCTTGTAGTTCAAGATAAAGTCCATTGTGGCAAGGACATCAAGGCAGCAGGAACTTGGAGCAGGTGGTTCCTTACATCTACTGTCAGAGAGCAGAGAGTGCTGAATTCATTTTATCTCTCAGCACTTATACAGTCCAGGAACCCAGCTAGGGAATGGTGCCACCCATAGTGGGCTGGTCTTTCCACCTCAATTAATGAAGTCAATGTTGCCCTTTACAATCATGCCTGGAGGCCCACATCATAGGTGTTTCTAGATTCCGCTGACTTGAAAATTAACATTACCACACAAATTAAAGAAGTTAAGAAAATCTTGTAAGACAAATGCAAAGAAAATTCAAGAAATGTTGTGAATTAAACTCAAAAAAGACAAAAAAAATCTTGGAAAAAGCCAGTGAGAAACAAGATTGTTGAGTAAATCCACTAGAGTAGACTTTTTCACCTGGTGCCAGGCAGGCCATGAGGAAGCTGCTGGCCCAGCTCTTTCTGAATACTGAAGGAAAATAGCTCCTGGTTGCACACTGTACCTAGAGGGACCATTGTTTAGGAATAAAAAAGAGGGAAATAAAGACATTCTCAGTTGAAAGAAATCTAAAAGGATCCATTGCCAGCATACCTTCTAAAGAGCAGCCACAGAAAGTCTCTGATCTGAAAGGAAGTGAAATAGGTTTATAACTTGAGGATATCTCATGATTGCATTAGTTATATTTTTTTAAAATGCACATCAAGATTTTCTCTGAAGTGTGTAGTCAAAGCAAAAGAAAACCTAAGTGAACAATGGAGCTGACCTGGGTACACCCATCTATGGATTTCTCAAAATACAAATTCTTTTGTATCAAAACCACTTTGTTCTCCACAACAAATAATTCTTAATAAGAAAAAAAAGACCTGTACACTTGCAATTTGTTTATGTTTTCACTCCGTTCATGAATTATCATAAAATTTGAATTTATTATCAGAACAACACAACTCAGAAATAACTTGTTTAAAAATTTTATATAGATAGTCCCCAAATTGTGTTTACTGTTCGTGGTATGGAGAATCGTTTTTTCTAGGGCTTAAATTTTATTTCCAGACACAAGGTAAGAGATTGCTGCAATTTTCAAGGCTGGTGCAGCATCCCAGTTGTAAAACAATTGGGTTCCTAAAGCTCTTATTGGGATTAATTGCTCTGAAGCTTTGACAAGTTAAGTGTTGAAACAGGCACCTGGAATGAACGGTAGCAGAGAAGCTAAAAGAGAGCCCTGCTGATGCATTACAAACTGACAGATGAATATTGGAGGCTGTAGTTGGTCCTAGACCCAATTCATGCAACAAGCACTTTGCAAGAGAAGACCAAGTTCATAAACAATGAAGGTGACGTAAGTCCTCCTTTTCTTCTCAACTGTTGTATGGTGAGCAGGCAGAGCTGTCACAAGGACCAAACTCCTAATAGCTTGTTGAAGGCATTTCTCCATGGGCTCTCATGTTCCTGCCTGCCTTGCAATGAGAGGCGCTGGCTGCTTTTACTCTGGACTGTTTTCAAGGATAGATTTGGAGCTGGCAGTTTTAGAAAACACAGCTTCTTTTTCTAGAGCTAAGGCCAGGTCTGCTTGTGGCATGGAAGACTGAGATAATGTCTTTAACTGCCGCAAAGGGCAAGTGTCCTTTGTGCTTGTTCTAAAAGCACCAGGTTCTCTGAACACCAGGCAGGCTTCTGTCTTCCAGCATAATACAACATATATGCAAATGTCACCTTTTCTCATTGTATCACTCTGGAGGAGTTGGGGTACAGAAAACTGGCTCCAAAATAAACTTTTTTTTCCTCTGCGAGGAAATAAAGTCTTCCCACAAAGGACCCCCCTCCCCAAAAGGCCTGGAGACTATCATAGTAAATTCTGTTGACATTTAAAAAAAGGTCTCTTTTATACAAAAGTATTATGAAAATAGAAGAGGAATGAATAGTTTGTCAATCATTTCATGAAGTCAATATTATCCAGATGCTCAAATAAGACAAAGACAGTTTAAGAAAAGAAAACTGTAGACCAATAGCCTTCGTGAATCTAGATGAAAAAACCCTCAATAAATGTTAGCAACTAAAAATTACCAACCTATAGAAAGACTACATCATAACCAAGTGATATTTATGCTAGAGATGGGAAGTTAGTATGGCATTAGGAAGCCAACCATGCATTTCACTGTATTAAAAGACTTAAAAATAAAAACCATCTGTGTGAGTTTGCTCGGGCCGGCATCACAAAATTCTGTCATGTTGGGTGGTTTAAGTAAAAGAAGTTAATTTTCTCAGTGTTCTGGAGACTAGGAGTCTGCATTAGTTACTTTTCCCATTTCTGTGATCAAATACTTTGCACAAAAACAATGTAAGTGAAGAAGGGTTAGACTATAGGAAGACACGGCACCAGGACTGGGAGGTCCCGATGCTGGTTGCATTGCATTGGTAGTCAGAAAGCACATTGGACAAGAAGTGGGACAGGTCAAGAAATCTTAAGACTTGGCCCCTGTGACTCACTTTTTTCATCAAGGCTCTATTTCCTAAAGGGTCCACAATGACCAGAACAGCATTCTCAGCTGATGAGCTAATATACTAACACATGAGCCTAAGAGGATGTCACACTTGTTGTGACTTGCACAGCTTTGGAGTTGACCTGACTGGGCCAACAAGGGAATGAAGAAATCAGACATGTGTACAGAAGAGCTGGGATCAGGTAGGACATGTGCTCTGGTGGATACAAGCCAGCAGCCAGGAAACTGAGGCATTGGGATCCTTTACATGGCTGTACTCAAGTCAATACTACATATGTACTTAGGACTTCATCTGTGCACCACACACATTCAAACCACACAGACTCCAAAAATCAAGGTTTTGGTTGCTTCTGTTTCTGGTGAAGGCTTTCTTTCTGGCTTCTATCATATGGACACTCTCTCTCTCTCTCTCTCTCTCTCTCTCTCTCTCTCTCTCTCTCTC
>CABHPR010127362.1:0-22594 GCA_902168415.1 Peromyscus melanophrys
GCCCACCCATTCCATTCATGCCATGTAAATGAAGACAATCCTGATTGGTCAGTGTTCTGATCTTGAATGGGTTTACAATGCTGTATTTCTGTGATGTCCAGGTGTACTGGCTGGTTTTATGTCAACCTGACACAAGCTAGAGTCATCAGAGAGGAAGGAGCTTCAGTTGAGGAAATTCCTCTGTGAGCTCCAGCTGAAAGGCATTTTCTCAATTAGTGATCAATGGGGGAGGGCCCAGACCATTGTGGTCCTGGGTTCTAAAAGTAAGCCGGCTGAGCAAGCCAGGGAAGCAATATAGTAAGCAGCACCCCTCCAAGGCTTCTGTATCAGCTCCTGCCTCCAAGATTGTGCCCTGTCTGAGTTCCTGTCCTGACTTCCTTCCGTGAGGAACAGCAATGTGGAAGTGTAAACCAAATAAACCCTTTCCTCCTCGACCTGCTTTGTAGTGATGGTGTTTTTGTTGCAGCAATAGAAACCACATTATCTCATTTGTTTTAAAGTCTTATCATTCAAACCCTCTTTTTGAGTCTTGGACCCAAGCACCATCAGTATGTCTGATGGTATTAAGTTGATTTTGTTGTATTTGTTCAGATTTATTATCATAAAAGCAACTTCCTTACTTCCATGTCTTCCAAGGGTCTATCTACCTTGAGCAGCAGCCACAAACCAAGAGTCCAGCAGTTCTGAAGGCCAACTACTGTAAGTGGATTTAACAGCAGTTCCCATATGTGTGAAAGTTCTTGGGCTAGTATAATTATTTGGTTTGTGAGTTCTGGGGAGAGTCTTTAAGTAGTAAAAAGTGGAGTTCGTAAGAAGCCCTCCCTGTTCTTGTACACACAGTGGAGGTGAAGCTAGAAACTATTAACAATGAATCAACACTGCTCTTTCAGTTCAGCCAAGAGAAGTCTATCATGGCAAAAGTGTGTAGTCCTGATTAAATGGGACTCGGGGAAGGACAAATGTCACAGTCCATGCGCCTGTTCAGTACCTGAGGAGGCAGAGACAGGCTCAGGCCCTAGAGGAAAGAATACACAGTCTTCAAGACTTCAGCAGGCAGAAAATGTAGTATGCTTCTCATGGAACCCAGGAGGGTGGAGACTATGAGTGCCCATTAAGGGGGTTAAGACATCCTGCAGAATAAGGGTGTGTAAGAAGGTTTTGGTTTGTGGCCTCGGTGAGCTCTCCACTGAACATATTGTCTTTGTACTCTTGGCAATTAGTATTTGATTCTCTGATTAAGCCTAAAATGCATGGCCTGTGAACTAATAGACTTTGGAAAAGTTGAGATGCCCTTGAAGACTTCTGAAGTATTGATGACCTGGACCAGTTTTCAAGCTTAAGGAATCTAATTTGGCCAGATGTTATACCTAGAGTGGAGACCTGAGGGCTTAGAAATAAGTAGTCTAGAATAGGAAAGTAATCTAGGGTTTAACTTATATCATAACTAAAGAGGTCTCCTACTTTCTTCCTGTAAGTTCAATTGTATTTGATAGAAAATGAGACCTGAGTATAAGAGTCTTTCAGAGACTGTCCCTGAGGTAACAAAAAAAAATGTGGTTGGCAGATCCTTTAAAAGAGTTTTACAATCCCATTGTCAAAGCTCATAGTAGGGCTCCATCTGTTGGTTGAGTTGTATCTAGACTTTAGGTGACCAGAAAGTGGAGTATGTTGGCAGCCCCAAGTAGCCTCTTGTTAGTGCCACATTAGCACAACTACGTAGGGTGTGTTGTTACATTAAGGAGCACTAAATTCTCTCTGTTGGTTGGGTAATAGGCATGCAGTAAGAAAGACAGACTAGGAGAGGGGAAACAGGAGTTTTGAAGGCAGCATGCAGTGTGTTGAGGACAAGTGAGGTGAACTTGTTGGTAGTACAATGGTCAGACACTTAGGACTAGGCTCCTCTTAACCTATTGTGAGGACAGACTTAGAATTTTAAGAAAGTTCTAGAAACTATTTTATCTCACTCCCAGGGAGACCACCCTGCACAAACAGATGAAGGGTGAATTTTCTAAGTAGGGAGCTGGTGATTTCTTGTCAGGAGGAAAATGTGAGGGAAGAGTTTGGAAAATGGTGGGAAAGTTGTAGGCACCCAGGAGAGGACTTGAATCAAGGGTTGGGGTCTTGAGTTTATGAGTTTGGGGGATTATGTTTACACCACCAGGAGTCTTCTTGAACAAGCACCCAACCTTGAAACCCTTCACCGATACCTGATCCCTGATGGACTCACAACTAAAGGAGATTGGTGAGTCCCATGCCAGTGGAATGGTGGTTGACTTTAACAGGACAAAGATGGATCCAAAGAGAGAAAAAGTCTCCAAAGCATAACTGCAATGCAAGTTGTTAGAACTTGAGGTGATCTAATGTCACAAGAAAAATCCTCAGATGAGCATAGTTTCATGAGGGCTGGCTGAGGAGAAGGAATGAAAAACACAGGAGAAATCTGATCTGCCCAACAGCTGCCCCGGGAGCTGGAAAAGAACTAAACAGAAAGGCTTTTTCCTTACAGACAGTAGAGCCACCTGCTCAGGACTTTAGGTCCCAACAAAATGTTGACTTGGGATTGGACATTGCAACTGAAAGATCTGTTAAACATGCTGGGACCCCCACCCTTTATGGTGGCAGGAATTGTCTTCAAGAAGAGGGGTGATCTGGATTTCACTAGAGTGTTGCCTGGGCCAGAAATTATGGCCCCTGTACCTCAGAGGAGCTCCCTGGAGGGGCTGGAGGCAGAAAAAGAAAGTCCCTAGGTTGTCTCTGATGTCACAGCAGGGAGGCCTTGTAGTCACATCAAAGTAATCTAGCTGAAAGGCATCAATCATCTCTGAACCCACAAGACATGACTCTGGGAATTCCCTAGCAAAGAAGGGAAGTCGCTAACAATCCTAGAGATACCCGCAGCCTGAAGACTTTGCTGTCTCCAGCTGCAGATGTTGTAGCTTCTAGGGTCCAGGATGAGAGGTGAAGTTCCCCCTTCTCCTGCAGGCCCACCCATACATACTGTGGCAAGTGGCGGATCTGTGAAAGAATTCAGCCTTTAGACCAGAGGAAAACAAAGGGACATGTTATTTAGTACACAGACAGCAGACAGGACAGAATGTGGGGACAGCAGTAAGATAAAAACCACCTTCCAAGAAATGAGGTTTTGAGCCACAGAGCCTATATGTGACGTTTGGAAATGATTCAGTTAGGCAGGCGTCCCAGCTGCCATGCACTGTACTAGGCACACAGAATACAGAAGTGGCAGCATGTGTGAACAGAAGAGGTATTCTCTCCGGCATTCTCGGCAGTAGGGTTCTCATTATAACCCCAACACTCTATGCATCTACCCAGCTAGTTCATGTGAAATGAGGTGACTCTTCTGCTAAGCTGATGTGAAATGACCTTTCATGGACGAATTGTTCTTCTAAAACGTGACACGAAACAGAAGCAGTAATTCACACAGAGATCATAAAAACAAAAGAGCTATTTTCCTCATGAGAGCAGACCGGTTCTCAAGCCTAATTCAGACTACTTCTGGACAAGAATCCATCTAACAGAGGTGGTTAGCCAAGGAGCAAGACTGTAATGAGGAACAGATCCAGGAAGATATTAAATCATGATGATAAATATCATTGCCAAATAGTTATATGCTTCAAACAATCCTTCAACTTGCCACATATGTATGAAAAGATGAAATGTTTTTAATTACATTGAAGAACTTATATGTCCAAATAAAAGAAGAGGGGGTGTAAGGTAAAATCTCTACCCTGCCGTTGCCAACTTAATAGCTCAACTTTGTCTCAGCGTCCCCACCTGCAAGTTTGACTTTACTCTGCTTTACCCTGCTACTTAACTCAAAATACGAAAGCTTTTTGTGAATAACAGTGTGAGTTGGCCTGACATTAGGAGTCAGTTCATATGAAACTACATATATTTAATTAAAAATAGTTCAAGGTTCCAAGCCACACCCCTGATAACTGACTCGATACATACATATGTATATACGTGTGTGTGTGTGTGTGTGTGTGTGTGTGTGTGTGTGTGTACATAGATGTATATTCACCCTCAATTCCACTGAATCAAGCTTCACGTGGTGGCAATGATGGCTGAGGAGAAAAGGAACATGATGGTTTTAAAAATGAAATCCGTGCATTCAGGATACGGACCTATTCTGAAGGGAAAGGTGGAAATTAAGTTAAAGAACAAGAAGACGTGTACTTAAAAGCCAAAGGTCTGATGTGTACCATAGACAAGCATGGGGCTCCCTGCCCCGCCCCTGGCTGCTGCTCTGGTAGAGGGTCAGGGTGTCTGTGCCCAGCAGAAAGCAGCAAGGACACCTTGTGCTGTTTCCATGCAATTCTAAAGCATATCCAACATCTTTGAGAGTCAGCTTTTTTTTTTATTAATTTGACTTGTCAGCCTTTGAGTAGAGAAACTGATTCTTTTTTCAGGTGAGTAGAAAAAGCAAATATAAGTAGCAGTCCAGTGGGAAACCAGGGAAGCCAGTGTGAATCACACCATCCTGAGAGACACACCCACTTCCTACAAATGTGGGAGAGAGATTTCTGCCGTTGTCAAGGCCCAGGCTCATATGAGCAACACTAAATGGTCTCAGTGAGTTTGTTTGTTTGTTTGTTTGCTTGCTTGCTTGCTTGCTTGCTTGTTTATGCATCCGTGTGTGTGTGTGTGTGTGTGTGTGTGTGTGTGTGTGTGTGTGTGTGTAAAACACTGATATTCAAAAAACTGCCCATGAATTGGAAGGAAGTAGGGGCAACTTGGGAGGGGTTGAAGGGAGGGGACCCTGGAAGAGTTAGGAGAAGGCACAGAGGGATTGGAAGAAGGAAAGAAGAGGAAGAAAATTATGCAATTGTATTTTAATGAAAATATTAAAAGGCATATTAAAAAGCTGAATTGTCCTTTAGTATAATCTCTGGGAACTGAGCATCTAGACTACAGGTCAGTCCGTGTCTGAAACCTCAGGGCAGCAGGAAAGGTGGTGTGGAGAGAACACTGCTGTAGAGTTTAAAGTACTGTAAGTAAAAGTACTGCCCTGGCCTGCTTCCTGTTCTGTGATTAACACCATCATCAAAGAAACCTGAGCAGGAAAGGGTTGCTTTGGCTTACAGGTCCCAAACAGGAGCCTTCACTGAGGGAAGCCAGGACAGGGGGGAGGAAGGGGGAACTGTGGTTGATATGTAAAATGAATAAGAGAAAATTAAAATAAAATAAAATACAAATTTAAAAGGCAGGGAAATAGAATAAGGAACAGCATGGTTTTTTTTTGGGTTTTTTTGGTTTTTTTTTTTTTTTTTTTTTTTTTTGGTTTTTCGAGACAGGGTTTCTCTGCGTAGCTTTGCTCCTTTCCTGGAGCTCACTTGGTAGCCCAGGCTGGCCTCGAACTCACAGAGATCCGCCTGCCTCTGCCTCCCAGAGTGCTGGGATTAAAGGCGTGCGCCACCAACGCCCGGCCATTTTTTTTTAAGATTTATTTATTTTTTATTATGTATACAGAAGAGGGTGCCAGATCTCATTACAGATGGTTGTGAGCCACCATGTAGGTGCTGGAAATTGAACTCAGGACCTCTGGAAGAGCAGTCGGTGCTCTTAACCTCTGAGCCATCTCTCCAGCCCCACAGCATGTTCTTAATGACATTTATGGATAGTCAACATTAAAGTTTACTTTGATTTAAATGAAAAGGGGGGGAGCAAACTGGCTTAGAAAACCTACTCTTAGCTGGGTGGTGGTGGCGCACGCCTTTAATCCCAGCACTTGGGAGGCAGAGACAGATGGATCTCAGTGAGTTTGAGGACAACCTGGTCTAGATAGTGAGATCCAGGACAGCCAGGACTGTTACAAAGAGAAACCCTGTCTCCAAAAAACAAAAAGAAAGAAAGAAAAAGAAAACCTATTCTTCACTTAAGTATTTTTTTAAACTCTGACTTTTTCTCTGCAATTCCAAGTGATGATGAAAATCTGCGTTAAACTGAAGCAGCCAGGGTACACACTTGGCCTATAACTCAAGTCATCGCTCCATTGAGCTTCGGCTAGTTGGCTCAAAGAAATGATTTTAGAGACTTCTCACACTATGTTTAGGAAGGATTAAGAGATTTTTGAAATGTTTTTCTGACTGACATGCACTGGTATTTTAGTGATTTTTTTTTTTTACACAAGTTACTTCCCTGGCAAAATTCTCTGTGTGACCACAACTTGTCTGCACCACTCAAAAATGAAGTCATTCTGGATTAGGAAAAACAGTTCTTTCCCTATTGATGGTATTTTCTTCTTCACTTTCACAAGAAACTTTACAGGGTCTGAAAATTATTGTCATAACTCAGACCCATGAGATCAAAAAAGAAAAAACATTTCAGATTGAGCACAGGAGAAAACAGTTCTATGGTCCAGCATTTGTCCAGAATGACAGACCGCTGTGGCCATCACAGCAATAGTTAACACTACAGCACTGGTACTTTGCCATAGTAAATTGCTTCTTACTTTATTTCCACAAAAACAGTATGCCATTACCCAGATCCCTGTTTTACAAAAGAGGAAACAGATTCCAGCTGTGCTGCGGATCCTCCGGCCTTGGAAAGTGTTCTCACTCCGACCCTTCAGTAACCAAACCACTTTCTCCTTAGCATTATTAGTCAAGCAAGAGAGGGAGGAAGAGTAGGAGAGGAGAAGAAAAAATCTTTCATAGATACCAATGGTATTTCATAATCTCTCTTATAACTCTCTTTTGATCTTGGACCCAAGCAGGGTTTTTTTGTTGTTGTTGTTTTTTGGTTTTTCATTTTTTTGTTTTGGCTTGGTTTTGGTTTTTCGAGACAGGGTTTCTCTGTGTAGCTTTGCATCTTTCCTGGAACTCACTCTGTAGCCTAGGCTGGCCTTGAACTCACAGAGATCCGCCTGGCTCTGCCTTCCAAGTGCTGAGATCAAAGGCGTGCGCTTTGGACCCAAGCAGTTTTTTAAACACAGTCATATGTACTGCTTTCTGGCTCTCAGCTGTATTCACCATTCAACCCACTCCATCACAGCTTCCAACATGGCCACATGTTGTATCAGTGCTGTCCTAGGGTAATCAGACACTGACATCAAACCACATGCCTGGTCCCTTTCCAACTGTTCAAGCATATCTTCCCCAAATTGCCAAGTTTTGACTTCTGCACTGCCATTCTTACTTAAAACCTGAGAACCACTCCTGAGAAGACATACTATTTTGTTTTTATCTGCCTTTAGATGTTCGTGTAACTCAGAGACATAAATCTACCCCTCTTCTCATCGGACTCTATACTTCTAGATACCACACTGAATGATTATATCTATTCTAAAAGTTTTACTTTTTGAAGAAATTCATAAATGGATATAATGTGCTGACCAAGTCTACCCTCACTGCCTCCTCTCCAGCTCCTCCCATACATCCCTACCATTTTCCCCTCCCAACATCATGTCCTCCTTTTGAAAGCCACTGAGTCCTCTTAGCGCTGGCTGTATGTGCACGGATGTGGGGCTATCCACTAGAACACGGACAGCCTATCAGTAGCTACATCTCTGAAGAAGACCCCCAGCATCCATGAGTTGCCAAGAGCTCAGCTAGGGGTGGGTTTCATGAACACCTTTCCCATCCATGCTAGAGTTTCTCAATTTGGTAATAAAGAGCTTAAGATTTACCTATGTTTTAATTCCAGTCTATTATTAAGGGTGTTAGAGGGAGGTCAGTACATTTCATCTCCATTGCCACCTAAGCAGATGTCAGGAGCACTCGCCAAAGCAGTTGAGTGCAAAGAAGGCTTCTCATCAGTGCTCCCAGTGCTTTATGTGTTCACATACCTGCTCCTCACAACAACCTCACACCATATATATCTGTAGCTGGAGGGCTTCTCTCCAGGCCCCATCAAGCCCAGGCAATCCGACAGCCCACTTGTAAAATAAACACACAGACACTTATATTATTTGAACTGTTTGGCCTAATGGCTCAAGCTTCTAGCTATCTAGTTCTTACATCTTAAATTAATCCATTTCTATAAATCTATACCTTGCCTCATGGCTCATGGCTTACTGGCGTCTTCACATGCTGCTTGTCATGGCGGCGGCTGGCAGTGTCTCCTTCCGCCTTCCTGTTTTCTCAATTTTCCTCTCTGTTAGTCCCACCTATACTTCCTGCCTGGCCACTGGCCAATCAGTGTTTTATTTATTGACCAATCAGAGCAACAGATTCGACATACAGACCATCCCACAGCATATATCATTTTACAGGGGATTAAAATGAGGTTCAGAGAAGCTTATTAGCATGTATAAAGGCACAGAATTGAGAGTTGGGAGGTCAATGCAACTGGAGGATTTAGATAGCCACAGGACCCCTTTCACCTAGATATAAGGAAAATAGTCTTAGCATGGAGAACGGGGCAGAAGACAGGTGAGGAAGTCATAGCTTAGCCTACTAACTATAATACACTGTATAAATGGTATATGAAGTATCTAGTAATTACTATTGAACACTGAAATTTGTGAAAGCTATTAAAATATATTTGGTTCAACATTCCAACTAAGGTAGATAGTGAAGAGGAAGGTAAGTTTTGGTCAGCTCTTCCAGTTAAATCTTGCTTCAGTTTTTTCTACTTAATAGACTTATGCAGAAGGATTGGAAGTACCAAAGTAAAATACCCTGCCACACAGAGAACAGCACATATTCTATGAAATAGAAGCCATATCACCTACCTTACAAAGCTAATTATAAAGAAAAAAATTTAGGCTAGCACTACAGTAACACATGAATTTCTATTATAGTCCTTTGATTGGGCTAATTAGGCTCCATAGTAAGTTTGTATCCTGTAAAGAATTTATGCCATGAAAGGAGCAATGTGCTGAAGCCTCGGCAAGGGTTTCTCACGTTCCAGCTTTGCAAAAATAATGAAGTCAATAAAAGCCCACAATTAACCAAACATTTAATGAAAGTCCAGAACATGGACAATTGAAATGTGGAGAATAGCCAATGACCTGTGTCAAAATTGAGAGGGCAACCTGAAAAGAAATTAAAAGAGAAAAACTTAATTAAAATATCTAAAAACTCTTCCTCTAAAATCTGGAGTAAAGCAAAAATGTCCACTTTTATCACTCTTATTTACTCTTACAGTATTGACACTCCAAGTCAGAGCAATTAGGCAAGAGAAGGAAACGGGATTCCAATGGGAAGGAAGGAAGTTAATTATCCTTGCTTGATATAACAGCATTTTGCATACAGAGAAACCAAAGGACTCACTAAAAAATTATTCGAACTGATAAAAGGATTCAGTAAATTTTCACAACACAAAATCAACATGCAAAAACGGCAAGATTTTTATACAATACAATGAACTTGCTAGGAAAGGAACAGTGAAGGAAATTCCTGTTTAATAGTAGCTACAGAAACACTTTGAGTTATATTATAAGGATGTAAATGATTCCTACTTAGAACACTACCAAATTCTGGGGTTGGGAAGTCAGTAAAGTGCCTTCCAAGCACTAGGACCCAAGATCAATCCCCAGAAACCATCTTTAAAAGGCCAGGCTTGTTGAAGCATGATTGCAGTCTTAGTACTGCTGGGGACATGGGCAAGAGTGGCCTTGAGCTTCACTGACCAGACATTCTGGCCTAATTGGTGAGTCCCAGGCCAATGAAAGACACTGCCTCAAAAAAAAAAGTGGACACCCACCTAAAGAACAACATCTGAGGTTCCCCTCTAGCCTCCACATACATGGGCACACACATGAACATGCGCTCCCATACAGATACACACACACACACACACACACACACACACACACACACATACACACACACACACACACACACACACACACACACACACACATACACACACCACATAGGAATTACCAAGTTCTGGTAAAATAAATCCAGTAAGACACCAGAAAATTAGAAAGAACTCCCAACTTATGGATTAGGGAATTAATATTCTTTAAATGTCCATGCAACCCAAAGTTACTTGCAGATGTACTTCAGTCCCCAACAAAATATCAGTAGTATTTTACATAGTAATATGAAAAACAATCCTAAAATTCACATCAATTCATAAACGATGCCAAATAACCAAAGTGATTTTGAGCACAAAGTCAAAGCTATATCACGCCTGAACTCAGAACACACAACCAACTTGCCATGTTCCAAGCACCGTGGTACTTTAATAAAAACAGACACATAGATTAATTAAACAGAACAAAGTAAAAATAAATCCGTATATCAACAAGCCACTGAATTTTTACAAAAGGCACTAGAAACATACATTGGCCAAAGGAAAGCTTCTTTTGCAGATAATGCTAGCAAAACAGAAAATCATATGCACAAGACTGGAACTATACTGTTGTTATTGTTTGGTTTTGTTCTTTAACTCTTTGGGGGGACCACTCAGCTCTCAAATAAAGCACACATGGAGGCTTATTCTTACTTATAAATGCCTTGCCCCAGCTTGGCTTGTTGCTAGCCAGCTTTGCTTAAACTATCCAGTTTGCCTTTTGCCTCTGGGCTTTTCCCATTCTCTTACTTCTGTAAATCTTACTCTTACTCCATGGCTTGATCTGTAGCTGGGTGGCTGGCCCCTAGAGTCCTCCTCCTTCTCTGGTTACTTCTTTCCTTCTTTTCCTCCCAGATTTCTCCTGCCTGCCAGCCCTGCCTATTTCTCCCTCCTGCCTCACTATTGTCCATTCAACTCTTTATTAGACCATCAGATGTTTTAGACAAGCAGAGTAACACAGCTTCACAGAGTTAAACAAATGCAACATAACCAAAAGTAACATGCTTTAAAATAATATTCTGTAACACTAAGCAGCTTTTTCCCACATTCACAAATCAGCACAAATGTATCAATGACACAAATGATAAACCAGAATATATCTAGACTGGAGGAATAAGATTTAATAGTCTACAGCACAAAAGAGTAGTTATAATTCATAATTCTTTATGTAGTTACTGAAGAACATGAAACATGATAACTGTTTAAGAAGATGGAAATAGGAACTGAAGGGATGGCTCAGAAGTTAAGAGCGCTTGTTGCTCTTGCAAAGGACCCAGGTGTTGTTTGTTTTTTGTCTCTTTTGAGGGGTCCATCACCCAGCTTCCAAATAAATCACACGCGGAGGCTTATTCTTAATTATGAATGCTCAGCCTTAGCTTGGCTCAGTTTCTTGCCAGATTTCCTTAACTTAAATTATCCTGTCTACTACATTTTGCCTCTGGGCTTTTCCCATTCTCTTACTTCTGTAAATCTTACTCTTACTCTGTGGCTTGCTGTGTAGTTGGGTGGTTGGCCCCTGACATCATCCTCCTTCCTCTCTTGTTCCTAGATTTCTCCTTCCAGATTTCTCCTATATATCTCTCGGCCTGCCAGCCCTACCTATCCTTTCTCCTACCTTGCTATTGGCCGTTCAGATCTTTATTAGGCCATCTGGTGTTTTACACAAGCACAGTAACACAGCTTCACAGAGTTAAACAAATGCTACCTAAACAAAAGTAACACACGTTAAAATAATATTCTACAACACCCAGGTTCAGTTTCCCAGCACGTACATCAGGCAGCTCACAACTGCCTGTAACTCCAGTTCCAGGGGATCAGATACCCACTTCT
The DNA here is from genome assembly GCA_902168415.1 of Peromyscus melanophrys. Classification (NCBI taxonomy): domain Eukaryota; kingdom Metazoa; phylum Chordata; class Mammalia; order Rodentia; family Cricetidae; genus Peromyscus; species Peromyscus melanophrys. Next base: position 11,596 of record CABHPR010127362.1, read on the forward strand.
GGTCTCCACAGACACCTTCACATTTGTGGTGCACATACACTTGGGCACACATGCATACACTTTAAATAAATGAATTTTTTAAAGTAGAAATGATAATTCCCTTTAATTGATCATTATACACTGTATATTTATATTGTCAAAGTGTCATGTATTCATTAATCATTAATGTACATACTTATCTTGTGTCCATTTTTAAATTATTTGTAAAAAAGACAATAAAATTCAAATGTATCTCACAAGTCAACAATAAGATAAGTAAGTCATCTTGTCACTTAGATGAAAAATATAGGCTCAAAGGGAGTAAATGACTTACCAAGGTCAAAAAGAAAGTAAAAGGCAGAGCATAGCAAAGAAAATAATCAAGAAAGGGGAGGTACTTGCAAATTATTCATTTGACAAGAAGTTAACATGCAAAATATATGAAGAATGCCAGGCAGTCAATAGCAGCAAAACAACCCAATATAAAATACATGTTTAAACAAAGGATTCTCAAGAGAAGACATACAAAGGAGACCAAAGGTATGTGGTGGGGGGGGGAGTGCTATGTATCACTAATCATCAAAGAAATGTTAATCAAAATAACAATCATGTATCACCTCACTCCAGTATGAATGGATATGACTAACAAGACTAAAGGTAACAAGGGCTGCCAACGATATAAAGAAAAGGAAGCCTTTGCAGTATGGGTGGGAATGTAAATTAGTACAGCCATTCTGCAAAACAATGTAAAGTTTCCTTCAGGAAATTACCATAGAGCTACAGATGACTCTAAACTCTCACTACTCAATATATATCTAAAGGACTTGAAATCAGTATGTCAGAGACCTCTGCATACCCATGCTCACATGAGCATTCTTCACAATAGCAAAGATACAGAAGCAACCGAACTGTCCATCAACCAGGATGTAAGTAAAGAAAATGTGATATGTATACACTGCAATTGTGACACCATTCAACTGCTAAGAAAAGATCCTTCCATTGGAGACATTGTGATTGGAACTGGAGTGCCTTGTGTTCAATGAAAAAATATAAGCCAGCTGCAGAAAGGCGGGTATCACGTGATCTCACTCGTGTGTGTGAACCTAAAAAGATTGATCTTATAAGAGTTGAGCACAAAGTGGAAGTCACCAGAGACTAGGAAAAATAGTGTGAGGAGATGTGGGCAAAGATAAAAGGAACTAGGACATAGATAGAAACAAGACAGTGAAGGGTCTACAAATAATGGGAAAGCACAGTGTACCTCCAAAAGCTAGAAGAAAGGATATAGGATGCTTTTACTAGGAATAAATAACAGGTGTTTCAAGAGATCACATATTTAATCTGATTTAAACATTCTATAATTGCACATCATACAATGTACACATGTATCCAGGTTTTACATCTTACGTCGCCCATGTGTGCACTTGGGCGTTTGAGGCGTCTGTATTTTTAAAGGAAAGCCAAGGTGGGGGCAGAACTTTGAGTTGAACCCGTTGCAGTTGCTGGTGGTCTCTGTTTTAACCAACAGAACCTTTCTTACAAAGAAAAAGACAGAAATAAGCATTTTTGTTTGAGTGCTGGTGGGTCGGTCCGCTTTTCAATTTCCTTTTTATTTATTTATGTTTTTTACAGCAGGCCAAACCCACAGTAGCTGTCACCGCATTGCACATTATGGATAGAAAGAGGATTCAAGTCAGGAGTAGAGCGAGATCTGAAATATTAAGTCTCAAAAACTAAATAAAGTCTTTACCCAAGTATTAAAACTCTGTCTCTAAGTACTAAGAAACTGGAAGAAGTAAATTATAAGGCCTTTCCACTTCAAAAATAATAAGATAACCAGTGGAGCAAAGAATGCACCAGGGGGATGAATGTAATTAAATAGCTGGCTCAAATAATGCACATTTGCAAATCTTAAGGAAAAAAATCTTTAAATTATTTTGAGCATAAACTGAGAGTTAATAATGTAGTTCAACCCTTTTCTGAGCCCCTGAGAGGCTCCTTGGCGCCACCTAGTGCCAACCATCACTAATGACACACTAGTGTCAAGGAAAATTTAACATCTGTACTGATTTCTCTTTGTCCTTAGAAAAATAATCTGCCACAGGAGGAAATAGAGGCTTCTTCTCCATGATATAAGCTGTGAAGAATTCCAGTTCAATATGGACTGTCATAACAACTACATATGCACATTCGTATCAACCTTTTCCCCCCCAAAAAAGGAAAATCCAACATATGCCATTGTTTCCCTCCACAGAATTATTTAGGACCTCCTTTGTACCAGACCCTGTATGGGGCCAGGCTTAACACTCTGGTGAAGAGAAATGCATCATCAATACCATAGCAGGTGTTTATTGCCTAAATGGACTTTTGTGAATAATAGTGTTTGTCCAAATAGAGAATAACAGAAAGTGGGGGATGATTTGCAGAATAAGCAGCCTCCCTGATGACTTTTTAGGATAGTGAGAAAGGTGCTTCCAGGAGGTCAATATGGCAAAGGAGGCTCTGAGAAATGAGATGGACAGAGGTAGATGCTGAAGCTGGAGTAGCGTGTCCTAATTCTGCTGTCTCACTTCTGTGTGCTTTCATTTTTACCCTTGTTAAACTAGAACAAGCATAGTGTCCTTCATAGGAAGTCACTGTGGTAATGAAGGAAGTTAGTACATGGAGCATGCATAGGAAGTCGCTGTCACATGCCAAGTGTCCAACACTAATTTGCTGTGACTGTTTTGGCTGGAATGTAACTGCTTGGTCCAGCATAAATGGGAACTGAGGTGCCAATCCACTTTCAACACATTAGGTAGACTCAGCCAGGTGGTACCCATATCCAGAGATTCATTTAGTTTATCTAAAAACATGATGGGGGCAGTGATCATTTTTCTCCTTGTAGCCCTAATATGAAAAGAAATGTTTCTAGAACTTTCTCTCTTGCTCTAAGGGGAATAATGGTTACTTGGGACTCCATCTCAAGTTGAAGAACTTCATGGTTCCTATAATCTCCTCTATCAGTACAGATGGGTTTGGCAGGGTGAGCATAAAATGTGATCGATAGACCATAACTCAAGGCAATATCTAAGTGGTTCTATGTGCCAAAGAAGGGTCAGGTCAAGGTACTGGTTTTTGTCTTTATAGGATAATAGAAATACCTGTCTTCAAGAAATCAAAAGGCCTTGGATACCCAGAGGTCTACAGCAGAAGGGAGGGACCTATTGGTACCAATATACACAGGGTAATATCTCACTGTCTAACATCTATTTCTCTTTAACTCTAGAAAAGTTGTAGTCCAAATTCAATTATAAATCAAGCTGGCTTTGGAGTTGGAATATGGCTCTCTCCTTCTCTAAACCCAAGCATGTTGCTAAAAGAAAGAATTAAGAGACTCTGTCTCATATCAGAAGAATCACCTGCTGTGGGACAGGAGAAAGTCTAGGGACCACAGTTGTCAAGATTCTATTTCTCTCCATGCTTATTCTTGATTTCTGGGAATCCTTCCTCACATGTCACGTCATCCTAAAATCCAAACTTTCCATTTTGATATTAATATGTTCAAGTTCTCCACAGTGAAAAACTTTCCAATAGCAATCTCCAAAGTCTCCAAAAGGAAGATGGGGCCTCACGACAATGACACTACCCGGTCCATAATGATGCCATTAAACCAAAAAAAAATCACTCAATAATCAATTTTGAACTCTTCAGAACAGTTCCAAGATGAGATGGTCCATCATAATACACTTCTAGCCAGAATCTCAGATAACCTTATGCTGCAAGCCGCAATAATATGAAGTGGGATTTCAGCTGATTATGACAAGCTAATACCTGGAAGAAGCCAAGAGCCTTCCAGAGGTCAAGCCTAGGCTCAAGGAGTCTTAAGTGATATTTGGCTTTTGATTACTAGCCATTTCCTGCTATTAATTTTTCATGTGCTATTGTAGCTTTTCCATCATTCATTGGGCACCATTTTCCCTCTACTAATGGAATATTTAGATAACCTTCTGTGCAGTAACACAGCCAGGATCCCTAATTTCAGGCCTTTCTGTAATTATTGTCATTAACAGCATCTGGCCAGGATCATCCCCAGACCAACAAAAGTATCTTATCAGAGATACCTCTGTATTCTCTAAGACCAGACTTAAACATCTAGACTATCTGTTTGAGAAGGCCTGGCAGATGTGCTAATTAAGCTTAACTTTCTCCTTTCCAAAGTTTTATCTCTAGTTTTAGATCCACCCTTAATAATTAACTCATAACTAAAGGGTTCCTACTTACAGGTACATCTAGCTGTGACAGAAGTTGCTTAGTCAAGTTGCCTAGCAACCGAGCACATTTCCCCTGCCCTGCAAAAAAAATGATGGGAGCAGAGATAGCTTGGAGAGATAAGGACCAAAGGGATAAAAGGAAGTTTTATTTTCAGAACTGGAGGACGGAGAAGAAAAAAGAGAATGGAAGAACTAGATGGGTAAGAACTGGAGGGGAACAAACTGAGATGGGGAAGAACTAGATTGGAAGAGAACTAGATTAGAGAAGAACTAGATTGGAGGGCTAGAAGAGAGTACAAAGGAACAGGATGGAAGAGGAGGAAGAGCCAGATGGGGGAGAACTAGGTAAGTAAGAATAAGAGGGGAAGAACTAAGGAGATGGGAAAGAACTGGATGGGGAAGAATGAGAGAGAGAACTTAGAAGATTTTAGAGAGGAACTAAGGACAAAGAGGAGCTAAGATGGGGAAGAACTAGATGGATGAGAACCAATACGGGACAGAATTAGAGGAAGGAATTAAGACAAGGGAACAGCATATGGGGGAACAGCACATAAATGTAGAGAGAAGTCTGGCAAGAAAGGAGCTAAGTAAGAGTATAGAGAGAGAACTGACTCATAAGAATAAAGTGTAGGAACTAAAGAGTGTTGTGTATGTAGATTTACTAGAGTATTCCTCAGATTAATCTGCCACCAGTAGTGTCTCTTCTGGAACTCTGGGTGAAGGCTATTGCTGGACCCCAATAGCCTTCGGTAACCTTACCCATTACTCTGAGACCGGCTGCAGACCCTACAGCTAGTCCTACTGATACATAGCCATTTAGCTTTCTTACAGGATCACACAGAGATACCATCACCTCCTAAACAGCAGGAAGCATTTTAAGAACATGATGTCCCCTCTCCCAAAGGTTTCATTTTTTCTTAGGGTTATGGATAAGTTGTTATAGGGTTGGAGTGGAACAGTAAAATTTAGACTTGGGATTCACTTTTAGGAAAAAAAGTGGGGAATAGATAGGTATAGGATATTTAAGTAGTGTATCTACTAGTAAACAAATTTAGCAAACTATCAGCCTTAGAAAATCGCACTGTTATGGATTCTTGTATACTGATACAAATGTAAACTTTTTCCTACTCCTATTTAAGATAATTTGTATTTTGCTACAAATTCAAAACTATAATTGTCATATTGTACACATGTTCCTACTCCTATTTGAAATATTTTGTATATTGATACAAATGGAAAATTATATTCACCATATTGTATGTATGTTCTACCTCTGTTTATGATATTTTGTATATTGATACATATTAAGGATATTGTTATCATATTGCACCATACATACTTTCTATCTCAGTTTAAGATGTTTTGTGTATTGTCACAATTTTGAGGCCATTATCTTTATACTGTACATCTGTTTACAGACTGTTTACCTTGATATGTGAAGCCTTAGTCCTTAGGTTATTTAGGTAGATACATCTTACAGATTAATAGTCACCTATGAGTGTCATATCCATAGTTATGTTAGAAAGGTTTTCCAGATTTACAGAACTTATGTCAGATGGATAGGTAATCTTCAAACACTTCATAGACCTAGAAAATATGGCATTGAAATATTTTGATAACTTAGAATTCTGTTGATGTGAGAAACAATTGCTCCTGGCAGTACTGATCTACTCCCAAGAGAATGCTAGGCTTCTAAGACACTCTGTTTGGAAGCTTGTCTTCTTCTTGGCACAAAATGGCCTGCTGGGCAAAGAACTGTCCTTGCCTCAACTGTAGACAGAATGAATGTTGTACTTTCTGGATGAGCAGGACACAAGGAAAAGCAATAGCTGAACCTTGCCAAGACAGGGTAAGATAATCTTTCATAATTCCTGCATCTAAAAATGGTCTGTCAGGTATTCTGAGCCTATAGCCAAAAACTGGATGCCCCAACGGTGCTGAGAATCTTTAGGTGACTGTCCAGGCTGCCAGCTGTCTCTGTCTATTCTCGCAATTTTTCAGAAATTGCTTGTTTGTACTTCCTGTTTTCTCAGTATTATTATGTTCCTTCTCAGGTCTTTGATGGGGTTGAAGACTAGATAGTTACAGTTATAATCCTCTCATATATCTTAGCTAAGAACATTTCAGATAATAAAGTTAGATTCTTTAGGATAGAACAGCTATTGGAGCAATCTCTGTAAGATGCCATTTACCTATGTTCTGCACATTTCTGGATTTTGGTGTGTGACTCTTGTTTGATGTTGTTCTTGCTGATTGTATTTCTATTTTTATTTATGTTATTACCTTTCCCCTCTCCTGGATAATCGTTTCTACTGTAGATAGTTTTGTATTAGGTTAGAACTTTCTTATTTAGACAAAAGGGGGAGATGCAGTGGATAGCTGTTCTGTCTACAACCTTGAAACACCACCCCTAGAGATGTAGCAGGTAACTGTCCTAGCTACCTATGACCTTAAAGTACCTGCCCCGGGGTGTGACTCAGGGGTACCCTTAAGACCTGAGACGCACATAAGCTTCTCTCTTCTCTCACTTGTGGGCTGGATGGTGTGGACCGTCTCAGCGGCAGAACAGCACTGGACTGCACCTTAGCTTTCCAGGACCCTACATTAAATCTCCTGTGCTGTAGTGAGTTTTCCTCCCTAATAAATTCCTTCACCCTTTAAGCAAACTCCTTTGATTTCTCACATTACTTGTGTCTCTTCTAAATCCTGCTATTCTTATCTTCTATACACTGGGAAATTAAAGAAAGAGGAGAGAAATAAAGGAGGAGGAGAGAAAAATAAGTAGGAGAAAGAATAAACTCATTGTGTGCTTATGTCCTACACTTTCTATATATTAATCCCATTTCATTAGCACATACTCCTGTGAAATGGTCATATTTTTGTTCACAGCTTACAAATGAGAAAAATGAAAGTGAACCCCAGGGACTTGAAACAGCTTACCTGAAGCTACACAGCTGGTAGGTGGAAGGCCATGTTTCTACTACACCTGTAACACTACAGTTACTGTCATCCACAATCTATCAAGCTTCTCCAGAACTCCAGAAGGATGAGCCAACTAGACTTAGCTTCCCCCACCAGATGAGCCGTGCTCTAGTATCCTGCCCTGTTTGCCCACAAGTTAAGTAGTTATTCTTTCAAAATACTTGGATTTGGCAAGGGGACAAAAATAATCTATGTGTCTGTGCGTATGTATTCAGTAGTATCTTAGTTACTGTTCTATTGCTGTGAAGACACATCACAACCAAGGCAGCTTGAAAAAGAAAGCATTTGATTGGGGACTTGTTTACAGTTTCAGAGGATTAGTCCACAATCATCATGGCAGGAAGCATGGCAACAGGCAGGCAGCATTGTGCTGGTACAGTAGCTGAGAGCTCACATCTGATCCACAAATTGAAGGCAGTGGGGTAAGGGAGTCTGGGCCTAGAAACCTCCAAGCCTGTGCCCAGTTCTCAGTTGGCACTAGGTCCTAAAGGCTCCCTCCGGGGAGGTGGTGAGAAGGTGTGGTGTCTCGAACAACAAGCTCAATTCATTCCAGAAGGGGCAAGCCTTATATACCCTCCACCCTGCCCGGGGAGGGGTCTGTTGCATAGGCATCTGTTGATGTGACATGGCTCCCCTTCATTGATCCAGGTCATCTCATGCCCCCACTCAGACACCGTTGTCAAGGCTGTCAGGCAGACCCAGGTTGGCTCCCAGGAAGTATGTTATGCACATGCTCTCATCACCGGTTTGGGCCAGCCAGCCCTCAGGCCTGTTAGGGCTGATTCAGCCCATATCCAGTGATACCTCCTCCAACAAGGCTACATCTCCTAATCCTTTCTAAACAGTCCCACCAACTGGGAAGCAGACATTCAAATATATGAGCCTATGGAGGCCGTTCTCATTCAAACCAACACAAGTAGTGTTTGGACAAATTTACACTAAGATAAAGAAGAGGTCAATTCTCTCCCAGCAATATGTACCACAATACACACAGCACAGCCCAACACTTAACCTTTCCAAAAGCATGTGACTTTGGAAGACAGTTAGCTAAAATTACTTGTGATCAAAACATTTTTTTAAAAAAATTGAAATTTTTGTAGATAATCTCCTTCATTTCTGTACCCTTGTCTTGACTTACCCTTCAAATAAGAATTTTCCTTAGCCACCCCACAGACATACAAGTCCTTTCTGGTTTCGTTTCAGTAAGGATCAAGTATCACTTCTGCACACTTGTATTACTTCCACTGTGGGATGTACACTTTTCTCTGGGTAAAGAGTAGGAGACAGCTGTCAAATATGCAAGATTCCTTTTTCCCCTATGGCCAAAGAGGCTGGACATCTGCACAAGCAAGGCACTTTGAAGAAAAGAGCATGGGTCAAAATTCAAGAAGATAATTATGTCCTCATCAAAAAATTAGTGCTTCACTCTATCTCTATAATATTGTCATACATTTCTTTTTCTACTAGTAGGCCTGTGTGTTTAGTCTGTGTCCATAGTACCCCGAACCAGCCCAATCTTGTCTGATCTTGGAAGCTAAGCAAGGTCAGGCCTGGTCAGTACGTGGATGGGAGATGAATGTTCACAACATGGGAACCTTTGAGATCAAAAAATCTCTGAGCTATAAAAAATAGAAAGGAGAGATGCAACCAAATATTAAGAAAGATGGTGTGATAGCACAGTCAACTTTGTAAAAGTTTTAATGTGGTCAATTCAAAGCCCCCTTTGGGCGTTATGTATCCTTAGATATAATTTTATGTATCATTGTCTCTGGTCAGCCAAGTGCACATCAAGAGAACTTGTTTGGTGAGTATTGCTACACACAGGAGAAATTTCAGTTAGACCGTGACAGAAGGACTTCAAACCCAGTTTCTTTCTATGTCAAATCTGACTCATCTTGAACACAATCTGCATGTTTTCTCATTTCTTGCTTTTTTTTTGAAACAGCCTCAGCCACTATGTTGATATAAAATTTGTGAAAGAAATACTATCTGCAGACACCTGGCAACTTGAGTCATCGATATTTTTAAGCCTAGAGCTTCCTAAATAGAAATGTAACTTTAGGCATCTAAATACCTGAGTCAGAGATGTTTTTATAGCCCCATTTTCCTACAAAGACAAGAGGAAATTTTAGGGGTTTCCCCTTAGCATTGCATAATTTTTTTAAATGTGCTGTGTAAGTCATCATGTTACACTGTTAAGCACAGGAGTGAATGAAATATAGTCTCTTAGGTGACTGATGTGAGCACCTAAGTGAGGAGCTGAGATACACTGATTTTACTGAACACAGACGATGTAACTTCAAGGGTCAGGGGAAATTAGAGACTTGCCAATTAAAGTAGTTGAGAATTAACCAGGTTTTTAGAAAACAGGAAGAGACAATGCAGAATGTAGAAACAGCACACAAATGAGAGTCAAGCCAAGTGTCTGATGGATTCTGGTGGATCCTGTTAGAATTTTATCACAAAAGTCTCAGAAGGGTTCAGGAAGAGGAGAAATTACTTTTGATTAGAGACTCTTGGAAAGGTGCCTTAAAGGTGATGTTTGTGAATAGATAAGACCAAGACCATGTACACACAAGCTTGGGTCTGAGAGCAGAAGTAAGAAGGAAATTCTAGCTAGTTTCAGTTTTAAGAAAAGCCTGGTTCTGTACTCCTAGCAATTCACTGCTTCTGAGTTATAGTTAAGACTCCTAGACTCATACTCCAACCTATTCTGAATTTCCAATAAATAAAAACAATATCCAGTGACAACAATAAACTTATCCCAAATGAATGGAATTAGTCATATTTACATATCAGAAGTACAGAGAGCTAGCCACAGAATCTGTTACCTGTACACATCCTAGGATCACCTCTCATTTCAGCCAGTCTTCAGTGGAAAGCTCTATACAAACTCAGAGTAGGCTCAACCACATGCTAAGCACAGTCCACCAAGACTCCTAGGAGTCTTCTCTCTGACCCAGAACATTCCCAGCTCCTGGCTGTGAAGCAAGGGAGGCTGTGTCCTAAAGTCCCCTGGACCAACCCTCAAACACGACAGAGTCCTATACACTGTGACATGTGGATTCAGTGAAAGGTGGGGACAGAAGGAAGCATCTTCAGGTTTGCTAAGGTGGCACTTGAAGATTCTCAAGAAATCTAGATCTTGAGTGACCACACCAGCAATCTCCTCTACAAAGGTGGATCCTCTTCCCTTCTTTAACCATTCTCCCATTCCTTGTCCTCTTGAAGCCACCTCTTAAATTATCTACTTGCCCACAAGTATTTGTTTCAGGCACTGTTTTCTGAGAAGCCATTCCAAGATAGAATGATCTATGTAATTATGATATATGCAAACCCAAGAGCCTCGCCTTAGGGAAAAAATTGTGAATGGAAATTGCTAGTGAAATATTATTTGCCCAAAAAAAGGTTGCTCAAATAATGTACAAGTCAAATAAAAAAGTATTAAACTCAATGGACAGCAGTCTCTGATATTAACAGACAATGAAACACAAAATCAGCTTCAAAATCATGATGCCTGATGATATATATGTCCCTCTGAAAATTCAAGTTGCAAGTTCAAAATTCAAGTTTTGCAAGTGCCAAGACAGCATGCCAGATATAATCAAAGAAGAACAAATTCAAGTCCTCAATAAGCTTTATTAATCTGCTGGTATTTGTGAATATCAGACTTGATCAGTCCTTAATACCTTAATTAATAGTTTGTGTGTAAGGCTTAGTCATAGGTAAAAAGTAGGATGTCTGGACTTGCACACTGTTCACTGCCAAGGCCTTAAAAAAAAGAA
>CABHPR010127363.1:0-18912 GCA_902168415.1 Peromyscus melanophrys
GGAAGCCTAGCCAAACCAGCACCATCCACATCACAGCCAATCCTACTTCCTGTCTCTCTGGTGTTTAACACCTTGAGTCACCTATCTGCAGCTGCTTACATACATATATGACACATACATATACCATATATGGTGTTAAGCACCATATACATACAAACATACATATATACATATATGGTGTTTAACATCTTGAGTCACATTATCTGCATATATGTATCTGCAGCTGCTTACATACATAAATGATGTTTACATATATCATATATGGTGTTAAGCACCATATATGTACAAACATATGTATATATATGATATTTAACACTTTGAGACACATTATATGTGTCTGCAGCTGCAAGTTAACAGTGGGGTAGGGAAAGCCCTATATATTCCCTTCCACAACTGTCATGCCATAGAATCCCTAGAGGCCTGGTGGTCTTCTCCAGGAAGATGAGGCTAGAGGAAGGTAAAAACATACAGATATAACTTATTATGGGAAGCAAATGGTACTCAATCAAAAAAGAAAAACAAAATGTATGAACTTTTCTTTCCACTCAGACTTGAGCCTTCAGCAGCCAAGCACCACTGTGTTAGCACACACATTTAATTCCGGCACTGAGGAGGCAGAGGCAGTCAGATCTGTGAGTTTAAGGCCAGTCTGGTCTATATATTGAGATCCAGGCTAGTCAAGGCTACCTAGTGAGACTTTGTCTCAAAACAAATAGCCCAAGCTGGGCAGTGGTGGCACACGCCTTTAACCCCAGCACTCAGGAGGCAGAGGCAGGAGGATCTCTGTGAGTTCGAGGCCAGACTGGTCTACAGAGTGAGATCCAGGACAGGCACCAAAACTACACAGAGAAACCCTGTCTCGAAAAACCAAACCAAAACCAAAACAAAAACAGAACAAAAAACAGATAGCCCAACTTTGTCACATTAGGAGTCTTAGAAGCCCGAGGAGGTCAGCTAGTTGATGCCTCATCCACGCTCTGGATATTCAAGCCAGAAGAGTGAACTGTCTAAGTAGAAAGTTATCATGGAGCAGCAGGGTGGTTTCTGCTCTCTCAGTGCACCCTGGGTCTTGGTCACCCTGAGAATGGGGACATAAGTCTGAAGAATGAAAAGATCTCATATTCTCATCCCTAAAATGAAGAGCCGGGACATGGCATTTTTGACTCCATGTTTGAGGCTTTGGTCGAGATGCCTCCTTGATGCCCGCCCACACTGGTCATTTTCAGGCTGGGTGCTCAATACTAGAGGCTCAGCCCAAGTCCAGAATCTGTAGCAACTGAAAGAATTACAGTGGCTATGGGCCATTACTTCTTCCTCCTCAGACCCCACAAATCCTCTGCTCTTAAAGTAGCCCTATCATCAGTTGGAACGAAACACACATCTCCACCATCTACCATCTATTGTGCCATACCAGCAGGGGTGTGGGCAGTACAGAGGACAGCTCTGATGGGCACTGGGACTCATGGTGGTGAATTTTTAGCAGCAACTATTATGTTCTAGGGAAGGTAACAAACACACACACACACACACACACACACACACACACACACACACGCACACACCACACAGTTTTCGATCTTCTCAGAGAACATGAAGTGTGAAGGGCTGAGCTGGAAGAAAAACCAGACCGTGCATTGAACATCCATTAGAGACCTGCCAAATGGATAATCCAATCCCCATGGACAGGGACAGTCACCCAACAAGGTTGCTTTTCTTTACATTTTTTTGTGTGTGTGGGGGGGCTTACTGCATAGCGGTCACTCCGTCACTCTGCTATGAGGTTAGTCACATAACCAAGTCACATTCTGTCCCCTAAAGAGCACAGAGCACCGCACAGTAAACAGCTCACTCCAGTTCAGCGGGGACAGCATCTACCTAAGTACAAGCAGTTGTTCTGGGAGCCCAAGAGGATGCATCGGTGATTCTTTGGGAGAGTGCTCCCCTGGAGTGCTTGCAAGATGCCTCTGGAAGGCAGACACAGCCGAGGGGCTCTGGACTGCCCTGCTGAGGTGAGGTGCAAACAGACCCCTGTAACTTGGTTCCCAACTGAGGCAAAGCAAAAATGCTGTGGAGAAGCGCCCCTCCTGCTTGTACTGCATGGCCATCCTTATCTCTCTCCACAAGGAGGTCTTAGAGCCTTCTTCTCAAGCCAATTCCTTCCCACTCACTGAGAGCTGGGGGAAAAAAACAACCATCACCAAAAAATTCACCCTGGGAACAAATTCCTGTCCGAGTCCACAACAGTCTATTTTCAAACTTCAAAATTACTCAATTCAGCACTAATTTTTCTGGGATTCCCAGATCTGGGACTTTTTCTTGGGGAGGATTGTTACAGTTGGGGCTTTTGTTCTAGCCAGCAGCCCCTCTATAAACCCTTTTAATTGAGCCCGTTTTAAAACAAAGGGAAAAGAAGCCGGAGAGGAGGCAGTTCTCGTTGCCTCTAGCCTCTTCCCCTAGCTCTGCGGTTAACACTCAGCAATGATCCTACAAGCCTGGAATCTGAGGAATTTCCTGCCCTGTGCTCTCTGGAAGAGCTGAGAGAGACCTAGCAATTAGGCCTCCAGTTTCCATCCCTGCCTTCCTCCACCACAGTGCACTGAGTGAAAAGCTGGTGGGGGGGCCAGAGAGGACTGCGTGTGTACAGGACTGTGGCTGAGACATTTGAGCCCAAGGTCACTCCCTCCCTCCATTCTCTTCCAGTCGCTCACACCTTTTCCTTTGCCTGCCTGAGAGAGTGCTAACAGTACAGGATACAGAGCTGGTAATCCTTCCTGAAGCCATCTTGTTTTTCTGTAGTTGCAACTCAGTGTTTTTCTCCCCCAGCACTACAAGCGTTAAGGCACCCCTCAGAGGTTTGTCCCACCCTCTCCAGTCTATTGTCCTTCGCCCTGTGCCCACATGCTCATCATGTGTTGGTGTCTTTGATTCATGCCCTTGCACAGTGTCTGTTCCAGGGAGTGGGTCACAGGATTGCTCCTGGCAGTGTGTCAGCCTAGGGGGTCTTCTAAGAGGCAGAGTAGAGAGGCAGAAGGGCAGGAACAAGAAAGACGTTCCCAAGTTGTCTGGAGGTTCCATAGGAAACGTGGGTGCCGCCACAGCTGAACAGCAGAAGCAAATCTCTCTTCTACTTAGGTTTTGTTCAGGCTAACCTTAAAATCAGTTCATACGCTGTCGTGACATATCAATTGGTGGCTGGATTCCAGGTATTCGGGCAAAAGCAGCCTGGGGTTTAAAAAATTTGCCACAAATAGTTCTTAAACTGGCCAAGCCGTGCCCTTAGCAGACCCTGCTGGGAGCACAGCATCTGTGTGGCCTCCTGATGCTGGAATCCTGCCCCCCCTCCACTCTTCTCTCTGCACTCTAAAGATCCCTGCAATCCAGAGTCCTCCAGGGAGCACTTCCTCAGTTTGATCGGCTCACCTTATCTCTCCCTAGCTTACCTAGAACTCACTATATAGCAAAGGCTATTCTAAAACTCCTGATCCTCCTGCCTCTGCCTCTCGAGTGCTGGGTGTGAACCAGACCTGGCTAGTTGTCTCACTATTGATAACCATCAACAATCCTTCATGCAGCCCTCCACAGTCTTCATCCAATCAGAGGACATCCCTGAGTCCTGTCTGCCCAAGGTCTTAGGTATGCTAGGAGTTGGAATATGACTCCGCTCCTTCCCTCTCTGCCCATAGCACCAGTCCCACCTCACCCATCTCAGGCCTTGGCGGCAATGGTGGCAGTGATCTCCCTGCTGCCCACGTATGCTGCCTAGCCCTAATCTTTCCACACTTCAGCTCCACTCACTGGCTTCTCTTTCCCACTCCACAAACCGTAGGCTAGGAAGATAGCCAGCCCTCGAGGCCTTAAAACCCCTGGAATCTCTGCAGACTCTTGACAATTCTGAGGCTGCATGGAATTAAAATGGCAGCTTCCTGCATCTCTTTCCCTTCCCACCCAGTCTTTGCTCTCAAAACACTCTATGGATCTCAGAGGAACCAGACTCAGAAGCCCTCCACGGCTTCAATGGGAATGTCCACTGATCTACAAATTTCCTCCATCTCAAGATATTTGCCTTTTGAGGGCCAATTGCCAGCTCCTCCACCCCTACCCTGCCCTCACATTCCCTTCAAACAAAGCTTTCCTGTCAGGTTTTTGACCCTGATGAAGATTTTTAACTGAAATCTTTTTTTAACCCTTTCCTTTCCCCCTTCCTCTCTTAATTCTGAAGGGTCTTTTGTCTTCTAAGTCAAATAGCTCAGACTGAGAGGGCCGGATATTTTCTCTCTCTCTCTTGTAAGTAACTGGGAAAGAATCCGCGGAGGGGGCAATAGAGGAGGTGGGTACAGGCCTGGCAAATTCAAGGCCAGCCTGTGCTATATGAAAGCCTTCCTCTAAAAATAAAAACAAATAAAAAAGTATGGGAGTGGGCACCAACTATAAAATTATTTTCTTCCTCAAAAATCTATTTAAAGCCGGGCGGTGGTGGCGCACGCCTTTAATCCCAGCACTCGGGAGGCAGAGGCAGGCGGATCTCTGTGAGTTCGAGGCCAGCCTGGGCTACCAAGTGAGTTCCAGGAAAGGCGCAAAGCTACACAGAGAAACCCTGTCTCGCAAAACAAAACAAAACAAAAATCTATTTAAATAAAAACAAAGAGGAAGGCCTTGAAATGTGAAAGGAAAAGAAGACACGTCTCCCCCCCACCCCCTAAACAAAAAGGAGAGGGGAGGCAAAATAAGTAATGGAGAACAACAAGGGAGGCCTGCAGACTCCTTTAGGAAAGGAGAGAGATGAGATGCCCTCCCTTCATGGCATGTATCCACTGAGCGGCTTCTCACCTGGATACCCATCCATAGCACGCAGGAAAGCTGGCAAGACTTGGTCTACCTCACCACACCTCCAGGATCTCACTTGCAGCACTGAGGAGCCGATGGGATTCAAAGAATAGGGCTCGACAGTTCCTCCTTGTCCCTGCCCCCAGGAGGAAATGAAAGATTGGTGGGGAACCAAAGGACAAAAAAGAAACTGAGCTAGATAGAGCCAGTGCCCCTTAAGGCAGGTGGCCCCCCACTGAGAAACAGGCAAGTCTGCTGCAGCTCTTCTATCTACTCTGTCTTCTGGAGACACCATTCTCTCCGTGTCTGGCCACGCAAAACAGAATCAATGAAGTGCTGTCAGCTCTCAGGGATCCATAGGTTCTCACCCTGAGGATTATCCATGGAAAAAAAAAATCTTAATCCCAGGCAGGCTTTTATACCCAGAATGTTTGGGTATGAGCGAGCAATTAGAAGCTTGCTTAACTAGCATCCAAGCCAATTCAAAAAAGCAAACAAACCTGGATAATGTCCTCCTACCGACATGATGCATTCCACAGTGTGTGTGGAAAAGATTAGAGAAATCGGGGTAGTGGCCATTAAGAACATCGAGGCGCTCCCCTCTACACAGTTCAGCTGGGTGTTAACTGAGGTGGCCTTTAGTCTGGAGAGCTCTCTGCAGTCTGGTCCATCTTCTCAGAGCCTCTGAAGCAAGGCTAGAGACTATTCCTATTATTCGCTTCCATGAAACAGTAGTTGGCATTTTCTTTGCTTTCTTACTACTTGCCAGGCACTACGCTGTGTTATACAGCTTAACTCATTCAATTAGTTTATTTGCTCCATAAAAGATTTGAGGCAACATAAATAGACACATCTGGTCAGTAATATAAAAAATAAACTAAGAGGACAATAGTGAGTGGGAATAGTGGTGATTAGGAGGGGGAAAATCACTTAGGTTGCAGTAAAGCTGTGTGTGTGTGTGTGTGTGTGTGTGTGTGTGAGAGAGAGAGAGAGAGAGAGAGAGAGAGAGAGAGAGAGAGAGAGAGAGAGAGAGAGAGAGAGAGAATGTACTAAAAGCCTCATCAGAGATGACCTGTGAGGGTCAGTCCAAGATTTTAAGCAGCCAATACAAAGAACAAAAAATTCAAAATTCCTGACATAATTTACACATCTAAAAAATATTTTGTGTGTATGTATGTTTTGTCTGCATGTGTGTCTGTGAACCCACATGAGTACATGGTGCCTTCAGGGGTCAGAAGTCACCAGATCCCTTCAAGCTGGAGTTACAGATGGTTGTGAATCACCATGTGGGTACTGGGAACTGAACCAAGGTCCTCTGGAAGAACACCAGTGCTCTTACTGATGAGCCATCTCTCCAGCCCCAATTTAGACATTTTGTGTGGGGGGGGGGGGGGGGGGGGGGGGGGAGCATACATAAAAACTAACCGGAAGTACCGCTACAGAACTTTCACCAGTGAGTCCTCATGAAAAGACATTCACATGTAGAGCCATATCCTGGGCCACACCCCTATCATAAGGGTAATCAAGACCGAAGAACGCTGGAGGCAGAGGCCAACACTCAGCTCAGTCAGGGCAGATCTCGAAGGAGCAAAAGCTATTGGTTTTGATTCACAACTCACTGCCCTGGTGCCCAGCTCTCTAAGGATAAACTTGAGAGTATTTCCAGAAATGGACTAGAGGTGAGCATTGGCAGAGGAATTAGAGGTGATGCTAAACATAGACAGCCCCAACAATGCCTCTAGGCGTAAAGGCTGCTCCTTTAGACCTTTGGCAGGACAAGGCAAGAACCCTGCCACCAAAGGCTTGGGCAGGCTTTCCCTGCAGGAAAATTTTCTTTTCTTTATTTCCCACCTTGTTCTGAGGAGCCGGGACTACACAGGGCAGAGGACTAGACAGACGTGGCGTGGCTGTGGCTGGCGTACCCGGCTGCCTCTTTGAAGTTTTCTTGGTGAGCAGGGGATGGGAAGAAGATGGGTGGCAGCAGGCAGAAGTAGGCCAGATCGTAGGCTAGTCCCCCGACACAGGCAGGACCAAAGAACCCGCAGTGTGTTACTTAATTATCTGTAAATGGTTTTTGTTCCTGTCTTTAAACATTTACCTCTATTGAATCATCTTCCTCCTTCCACCTCCCCCCTTTACAAGCTATCTCCTTTTCTGTGCTGTTGCTATGGCAACAACTCCAGGCATATAACTGCTCTCAGATTTTAAATAAAAGTTGAGACTTCTCCTCCACCACCACCAACCCCCCTTTTTTTCTCTCTTTCTAGGGATGAGGTTTGTCTCTCATTTCCTCTTGCCTTCACCTTCCTGGCCGCCTTCCACTTTCCCACTTGGCTGTCTCTTTATCAAGTTCTATCACTTCCTCTTCCCATCAGCCCCTGTCCTGTCTAAGCCCTCTTCTATATCTTTGGGCTTCCAAACTGCTCTTAACCTCCCGGTTGCCATGACAGCAAGAGTTGGGCCCCTTAGGAGGCGTGGGGGCAAAGTTTGAAAAGTATGAGCCTATCTGGGGAAGGAAGGGGATCTATGGACAGTCCAAGGCCAGGTCATCCTATATTCTCTGGGATATATCTAGGATATTATCACATCCTTCTTCTCTGGACCTCAGACCCTCCAGCAGACATGGGTAGCATGCTCCTTATATTGCCAACCACCCGACACCCATCAGGACTTTCTGATCTGCACAGGGACAGTAAAGCAGGGTAGTCTGTGGAGAACTGGAGGAGGCAGTTTTCTAGCCTGTGGTGGGTAATGAGAAGGGAGAGGGGCTATGGTGGAACCTACAGTTCTGGGGCCTTGAGTTCCTTATTCTCCATCTTCTCATTCTGTTCATATCATTCAGGGATTGGATGAAATCTTGGCTTTCAAACTGTACTCTAAAGATGCCCGAGGCCTGGGTGATGGCTCAGCAGATATTTTAGGGATGGAAGGGAGGGTGCCAGGTAAAAAGGCAAGATAATGGCAAACATCTGAGACCATTATCTGTCATCCCCAGCAGTCAGTTATCCCCCGATTAAAGCAAGGGTATGGTAGATCTTCCAACAGCTCTACAGGGCATCAGAGCCTCATCCATGAGGTACCACATGCTCCTGGCTTGCCACCTCCCTAATGCAAATGCAAACCTTGGATTGAGAGATGACTCAAGGCTTAAACAGAAAGCTCACCACGCCCAAAATGGATGAGAGGACAAAACATTTCCGCGTTATCATTAACTTAAAAGTTCTCAATTTTACGAAATATTCATCAAGGATATATGAAGGGAGGAAGAGACATGTAGCATTTTTGGAAACCCCATAACTGGGAGGCCAGGTTTTTTTCTTGGTCTAGCTCCTTCTCATGCAAGCTCAATGGTCCTCAGGTAGGGGCAACTTTGCTTCACAAGGCACTCTGGAAATGTTTGAAGGCTCATTTTTCTGTCACACCTAGAGAGGGTGTGCCGCTGGCTTTCAGTGCAGAGAAGGGCACCCCCAACAAGGGTCAGCTATATCCACTTGAAAGTCAATGTGAAGTTCTGAGCCCACATTTCTTTACCCCTAGATTCACATGCATTTCCTAGTGTTGATATCAGGTACTGGGGAATAAATAGATACAAGACCAAGACAAAGAAGGAGTGTGTTGTCACCTATATTCTCTACTCTTGGGGTGGAGGGAAGTGAGGGCAAGGAACTCATGTTCCAGCTGGAAAGGGACTTGTATAAGGTCGGTCAGAACCCCAGGCCTCCTGGTTCTCTTTATCACTCTGTACCATTAAATATTAAGACACAACAAAACAAGAAGACTGACAGACCACGTGGGAAAGCAAAATCACCTCAAAGACTGCACTGAGATTAGCAATGTGGTCTCAACTGCCCCTCTGTGTTGACGGTGCAGTTCTTCTACTGTGAAGAGGTGAGGTGTCCTGCATACAAATTCCATCTTCCTCCTTTCTCCAGAAATAAAGGAAGGGCATGTTCATTCTGGATCACAGGCAGTACCTGGCAAGTTCCCCATGTGCCACGGAGCAACCTGAAGCCCTGAAACAGCAAGCAGCTTTGTCCAGGTGGAGAGCCGACCAGAAAGCCAAAACTCAGTCACCTGTCTGACTCCCATTCTAAACTGGACAATCAGGAGATAGGAATGGGGAGATGCCACTCAGAAGAAGAAAAAAGGAAGAGGCAAAGGACCAAAGACCCAAGAATCAAAGTTTTCAGAAAGAGGGAGAAGGGATGGAAGAGGAGGGGGAAACAGCTGGTGGCCATGAACATATGGGGAGCTGCCTTCAGATGAAAAGAAGGAACTAGAGAACTTGATGCTGGGGGAGGGGAGTTTGGAAAAAAAAAGAAAAAGAAGATGCTGAACACAGGAAAAGGGGGCTAGATGGTTGCTGCTTGGCAACTGGTGACCTCACATGGGCATCCCTGTGGACCTGGTCACAAAATCTCCTTACTCTCTCCATCACCTGATCAGTCACCCTGGTGGAGAAGAGAAGACTCTGGAATCACATCCTTCTCATCCTCCCCACACATCACCCCCATCTTCCCCACCCACCAATGTCCCAAGGTCCCCTGCTGTCCACTAGCTGATGCTGAGGAAACGTAAGACCCCCATACACGCTTCACAGGCCTCTGTGGTCCTCCACCTCTCCCACAGGCTGTCCTTTAGGGACAGCTGGGGCCCCTTGTGCCTTCCCTTCCTACTAGAGAAAGCTCCACTCAGCTCCTTAAACACTTTTAATGGCTCCACTTTTCCAATGAAGGAACGCTATGGCCTACGAAAGAGCCTGGAGTTTGCTGTTTGTTTTGAACAACACATAATCCTGGGCCTTGGGGAACTTGCAATTTGGCTGGAAAACTGAAAGGTCACTACTTTAAAACTGAGTATACTGAGCCTGTAAACTGAGATAAATGGGGGGGACTGGTAAGGAAGCGCCTCTGAGCTCCATGCAGGGGCAGGCACCAGGTTCTGCGGGTCGGACAGAGCAGAATAAGAAGCCTCCATCGGGGAAACTTTTAGTCTTTCCAGAATCCTGCAAGCTGGGAGTAGATGGCCCTGGTTTTCACTTCTTCCCTTCCCCCACAGCTCAGCTCTGGTTGCCCTCTGAGATGATTAAAACCAAAAGAATTTCGGTGTCTGGAATTCACTTTTCACCACGATACGTTTGCTTCCTTTTCTCTCTGCAGTTTTTCCTCTGGGGAGAGCTGTTTGCTTCACTCCTTTCTGCTGGCTCGAAGATCATTCCCAGTGTACACCAATTAACTTTGTTTTCATTTGGGGCGGTGGGTGGGTGGCTGAAGGGACAGGGGGGTTGGGTGTCGCAGGCAAAGGAGAAAGAGGAAGGATGGGCGGAGGGACCTTGATCTTGCTGGTGAAAATTCCCAGAAAAAGAAAAGAGGCGAAATAGCTTTCAGAGAAAGAAATCTGCCAAATGTTTATATTCCCACAAGACTGCAAAACCTTTTCATAGACCAAAGCTAAAGTTCAGAGAAAAGCCAGAGCCTGCTTTTTCAGGGAGAACATTTTATCAGCATGAACACATAAGCACCCACACCCTTGGTGGGGTCCCCACATTCCACACAGGCCAGGCCATCTGCCCCCCAGGACAGGGTGTGTGTGTGTGTGTGGTGCAGTAGCAGGTATTCATGTGTATCTGTATTTGTGGAGGGGGATGTATGAGGGTGAGTATATGTATGAGTGTGTGTGGAGTGAGGAGCGTGAAGCTTGTGTGGGGTGTGTGTGTGGTGTGTAGGCATGAATGCAAGTGTGTATGTCTCTGTATGTTTACGTGTGTATGTGTGCCTGTGTGTGCACATGCACACGTGTTGGGAACTTCCTGCACATCTTACCCCAAGTCCATATCTAAAAAAATGTATATCTGTTTAATATATTAATTAATATATCTGCTGCCCCTCTGGGTCCTGAGCAAAAGCTGCTTCTTCTGGGTCCCTAGCTGGCTCTCTAAGACCAGCCTTTCTGACACTGGTTCACAGAACAAAACACAAGATCCAGGGCCAGTCTGTGATGAACTCCCCCTGGATGGCAGTCAGAAAACTGTGCATCCATAAAGTGTCTTAGGGAATGAAGGACCTTCTCATTTTATGCCGAGAGAGCCCAAGTAACTAAGGTCACTCCATTAGGGGCACAGTGGGGCTGAAATCCCCATCTGTACTCGTAATTCACTGCTATTTCCACAGTGCCTCCAAATGGAGCTTTCCTTATTATAGTGCCCAGGAAACCAGGAGCTGCAAGCCTCCCTCAACTCAGGAAGACCAACCTTTTGCTATACAGGCCCCTGATGCCCTTACACTCTGAGCGGGAGGTAGCCTCGGCCCAACAACTTAGTTTGTGGAGAGAAAAGGAAAACGGCAGAGGGCCAGAGCAGCGATGCTCTCAGGGCTCTGCATACCGGCACACCCACGTCCGGAAGTGGTGCAGAGCAAGACCCTTAATCCCACCCTACAACCAGGTAAATGGAGAAGGCCCTCTCTTACCAGCTTTATAAGAAATGGAATGGGCCACTCTTTTGCTGGGCACAGGCTAGCTGCATTCATCCATGCTGATAACAGTGGGAGGAAACAGCAGCTCTCATTGGCTAACGGTGCCTTACCATGCCGGAGACTATCTTACATGCTCAACACAAGGGTCTCAAACTCTTCAAGACTCTCCTTTACCAAAAAGGAAACAGACTTGGAGAGGTCTTAATGCTGGTTAATGGCAAAGTAGTAGGAACCCATGCATTTCATCCCGAAGACTCAAAGCAGCAGACCACGTTCAGGGAAGAGAAAGCCTGTGGTAGGGCCTCCTTCAAGACCCACTGAAGCCCCCGGGCCACATATACTTGTTTGGAGGTTTTGTTTTGTTTTGCTTTGCTTTTTTGTTTTGTTTTAAATAAACTTTATTATAGAAAAGACTTGCAAATAAATAAAAAACATCCACACTTCAAAATGAACCAGACCCAAAGTCTACACGACTTAATGAATTTATGCAGTTAGAATTGGCATTGAAGTACAAGCTGTGAAGCTTCATATCAAGGTCTATACTTTCAGGATCTAATATGTGTTATGGATTTCTCCACCCCCACCCCACTCCTACCCCCCCCCATGCTCAACAGAATTAGAACAAGAAAACTTTATATTCTCTTTCATAATTCGTGCCCTTTACCTGCACTGATGCCTTTCTCATCCCCTTCTATTTAGCCTTCTCTATTCTTTGGTTATACTGTACCCACATGAATGTGTGTGTGTATATATATATGTATATTATTTGCTAGATTCTGAATATAAGACAGAATATGTGGTTTATTTCTTCCTGCAACTGTGTGGCCTCACTTAGATATTATACATTCTAAACCCCTCCACTCTCCTGCAAAGTTTTTTAACTTCATTTTTCTTTACAGCGGAGTAGTACTTTATTCTTTATAGATAACACGTTTTCATTATCTAGTCATCTGATTGTGGACAACCAGGTCGGTTGAAATTCTCTGCTATAGCGAATAAGGCAGCAGTAAGCGTGAGGCTTGACAAGGAGCAAAATGAGGACCAGGTAGGGAACACATGCCGAGGTTTGCGTCCCAGTCCATTTCCACACTGGATTCACGGGGTACGCGTCTCTCCCTCGTGCCTCTCGGATCTGCCATCTGAATGTGCGTTCTTTATTTAATTTTTTTTTTTTCGAGACAGGGTTTCTCTGTGTAGCTTTGCGCCTTTCCTGGAGCTCACTTGGTAGCCCAGGCTGGCCTCGAACTCACAGAGATCCGCCTGCCTCTGCCTCCCGGCGTCCTTTATTTATCTAGGAGTTGGACGTGCAAGGAAAGCCTGACGGCCAGTCAGGCGGGGGCCTTCGGTCCAGAGGCCTCCACAGGCGCACAGTCCCCTTTCCTCTTGCCTTTTCTCTCACCCTGCTGTCCAACTTGGACTTAACTTCATGTAGCCTGGGCCAATTACTCACTCTTCCTGAACCCAGCAGAACCCAGGAAGAGTCTTCTCATCTCTAAAATGGGGTAGTGAACACAGGGACCCACCAGGCACAGCCCCCAAGTGAAGGGGGTGAGAGAATGCTTGGCCTTTCCCTCCATCTGGTCAGGCACTTGAATGGCTGTTCATTCCCACAGCTTCAAACCCTGGGGTATGGCCTGCTCTTCCAAAAGGGAAGAGTTCTGACCTCTGGGCCCCAGTCACAGCCATGTTGCCACCATCTCAGATTGTCCCCACTTTTCAGAGACCTCACTCAGCTTCCTCTAGAGTGACCCCTAAGCTCTGTGGCGATGCACATCTCGGCTGCTGTGCCCCAGAGCCAATGAAAGGACCTACAACGTATAGCTCAGTAGAGAAAGACTATCACTAGAGGGTTCCCTGGGCATCACCAACCTTCCGCCCACTGGCAGGGCCCTGGTCCTGTGTTCCCTCACCAATCCGCACGTCCCTCTTGCCGCGCCTTCCCTGTCCCTTGCTTCACCTGTCTCACTTGCTGCCCCCTCCCCCACCTTCCTCCAGCATGTGTCTATCTGCTCTCCCCTCTCTCCCTCTCCCTTCCCACCCCCTCCATGCTGCTGCCGCGGGCTTGGAGCAGGAGGTTATGAAAATGAGCTTCGTGCCCAGGAGACTGTAATTATCTGCTAAGTGTGAAAGCCAGAGTGATTAATTAAGAGATAATAAAAAGAAAAGGAGGGTGAGAGGGGGGCCTCGCCACTTCCCTTTGATGATAGAACCTGAGGTGAGCCAAGCAATTAGGGGAATCTTTATCGGGAGTTAGCTGTAATCCACAAATTATTAAGCACCAAATGCTTCAAGAGAGCCATGCATTCTTGCCCTAGTGACAGACAGAGGACAGCAGGATTAAGAGAGCTGAGAACACCCATCCAGGGACAGGGAGAGCCAGAGACTGGGGCTAGCAGTATTGCTGGAACACAGCCAACTGTCCCAAGCCAGGCCACAGTTAGTGTTAAGTGGGACTCCAGCCCATGGATGTCCTGCCTTCCTACTCTAGAAAAAGGGAATGCCAGGTTGCACCATGGCTCACCGCACTCCTCTTCCCACACGGCTCAGCCCTTCCTCTTGAAGGCCTGATAGCCCATCCCATTCCAAAGGAGCAGGGGTGGCTTCCCCCACACAGCTGTGTAGGAAGTACATCACACAGGCTGCAGATATTACTGCCGCAGGGGCCACAGCTGATATGACCACACCACAGTTATCATGTCTCGGAGCTTCTAACTACACACCGCTAATCAGGCAGATCTCCCTGGGCCTCATGCTCCTCCCACAAGGCAGTCAGTCTCCTTTACCTCTCTCACAAGTCCAGTCCTCTATCTCCTTCCCAGCTGGGTCCGTTTTTCCCTGTTGTATTGTCCCTCCACTCCTCTCCCAGGGCCATGTCCCTATCCGGCCATGACCCAGCTCCAGTAGCTCTTTCCATCTTCTACGCTGCGCATGCACAATAGACATTCCCTCTGCCCACATCAGTATCGGATGAGCACCCCGCAGGCAGAGCTGAGCTTGGGACACTCCTGATTTCAGGAAGCCTGAACTAAAACAGGTTCTGACAATGAATGGGTCCCACCCTGCTGCCCCCATCCTGCCAGGTTCTTTTCCCAATAACCAGGCTTCGGCAGGGCAGCGGGTACAGTTCCTTTCTCAGCCTGGCCACTAGCAGAGGGGGATGAAGAGGCCTTCAGGCTGTACCTACATTGGTTGGAAGGTGCCAGAGCTATGAGCCTCACTCATCCTTCCAGCCCTGGCCAAGGACACTGCATGGTGACAGCTTCTGTCTGACCCTCAAAGAGAACTGCTTGGCTCCCATGAAGCCTGACCTCTCGGGCCTTGCTGCTCAATAGAAGGAGCACGCCATGAAGTTTGAAAAACTGGTAGGGAAAAAATATTTATCCAGATATAGAGAGTACTGTAGGTGTATTGAGTTACAACCTCTAATTACAGTTTCCATTCTGAGCAGGAAAGGTTCAGGTTAGACACAAAGAACTTCCTATTTGCTAGGGATTGTCAGACATGAGAGGGAGAGAGTGGACAGTGCTAATAAAACTCCTTTCTCTTCAAAAAAGGGCTATACACTGATTTCCAAATTCCCTTGAATTTGGCATCTTGGGAGTCTGAAGATGATGTTCTTAAAGGCTCATCACTGTTTTGTATTCTGGACCTCAAGTGCTTTCTCTGTCCCAGGAAGCCAAATCCGATGGACTGTGCCCCTCCTTGTATCTTGCAAACTCCCCAGGCTGGTCACTATGCTACCTTGCACTTGCGGAGAACTGCATGAACATCAGTTTCCTGGGGTACAAGAGGAAGCAAGGGAATCAGTGGGGCGCCTGCCTGCTAGTAGATGGGGCGCCTCTACAGAGTCCGTGAGAGAAGGCAGGAGACGAATGAGTGTGCTCTGCAGGTTGAGCATCTTTAAGAGTGAGAAGCTGGCCTGTTCAGAGATGGTTCCCACTGCTCCTCTACAGCCATGTCCAGGTAAGCCAGATCCCCTCTTCCTTCTCAATCACACATCTTGCTCATAACCCAATTTTCAAGCCAAAGCCAGTAAGGGTCAAGGTTCTGGCTGGAAGCTCTCTCAAAATATTTCTCCTAAACCTCCCATGATGAATCATGAGAACTTAAAAAAAAAAACAAACCGATGTGGAAATGCTCACGCAGGGGAGAGTTTCCAGCCACACACAGGCTAGGGCTTCTAACTTTGCAGTAGGAGCATGGGAAGCATGACTTGGCAGGGAGGTGGGGCTAGAACTGGGCAGGTAGCAAGGAGGAAGCCTGAGCGGTCAGTCCAGTGCTAAGGAAGCTCCTACATCTGCCTTTGAATCAACACTAACATATAGCATATCAATGCCTTTGAATCAACGACCCATCCAAACTGTTTCAAAAGCAAGCTCTGCTCTTGATTCCTGATAGGAGACAGGTGAAGGCATCCTCTCACACCACAACATGGTCCCTGGGACATACAGCACCAGCATCACCAGGGAGTCTCATGCCAATACAGAATCTGAGTTTTCCCTGGGTCCTTCAAAGCTGGAGGGTTGTTGTCCTAACACGGTGAGCTGAGGCTTCTGGAGAGATGGAGTTTGAACAGTCAGCTTACCATCCTGCAATGACTCTTCCAGGATGGAGATTACCTAGAAGTAGGTGGGTAACAGTTCTCCATTTTGAAAATGAAGAAACCATGGCTCACCAAGGGTAAAGGGCCACTCAATCTCCAGACACAGAACACAGACTGAATTCTAAAGCAGGCTGCCACCCTCCCCCCAGGCTCCCTCTTCTCTGAAACCTCAGAGTACAAAGTGCAGGAGTTACCAAATCACTGGCCGCCTCCCTTTGCACCACCAATACAGACTGCGTTGGGATCATCATTGTTCCTCTCTCATTCTATTGTTTCCCTTCTTGGATTTGCCTTGCACTGTGAACCCTGAAAAATCAAGCACTGTGCATTATTAATATGGTTTAGTAAGTACCAGACACTTCTGCTTCATACATCATTTCATTCAATCCCCACAATCACCCTGGGAGGCAGGGACAACCATCTGCACTTCATAGATGAGGAAGTCAAGGCTCTAAAGGGCACACAGCGGCACTCTGGCAAAAAGGCTGATCTTCCTACCGTCCCCTGGTTAGGGGGTCCTAGGAGACTCAGGGTTCCCTGTTTCTAGAGAGTAAGCTGTGTTACATCCTGACCCAGGAGTGAAACTGAAAGGGTGTGCAAACCCCTCAGGTGCAGATGTGACCAACCTCTCTCAAATGGAGCACACAACACCGGTACAGGTAGTCCAAAAGCCATTTCAGCTTGCCTTGGCCAGGCATTATCATTATTTATTATTTTACAAAGTCAGATTTTCCTGGTTATCGCTGGCTCACACTAGCAGTTATTTGAGATTCCATTCCCTTCATCCACGGACCAGTGAAGGTAGACGTCCCCAGATGGGCACTGGGAGAGAGGTGCATGAGTCCAGCATCACCCACGAAGTAGGCGATGCTGTCGTGAGGGCTGCTCATTCCCGTCAGCACTGCCACAGCGAGTGTGGAAGAGAGAGGGCCCTCTGGAGACCCGCCTTCCACAATGCAGTCAAGCTGGCAGATTCCCTCCAGGAACTGGGAATAGAGAGGGACTAAACCACAAAGCAGGGGGTCCGTTCCTGGGGCTGGGGATTATGGCAAAGGAGTCCCACTGTCTAAGCAGGAAGTCCTCTGTTGCTTAAAAATGAAGACGAAGAAAACCTCAAGTTTGCGAAGAGCTCCCATCAGCCAGCATGTCTAGCCCCGGGTTTCTGTTGCTTGGAAAATGCCTTCTCCTGCTCCCTTCTGCTCTCAGTCCCTCTGGCCCATCTCTTCCTTCTCTGTAATAAACTCCCAGCTAAATGAGTGGAATGGGAAGAAGAGTTAGACGTGCCCCGTGGTGGGGCAATGTTGGGTAATGGAGCACACAGGGCCCCAGGCTGTGCATGGAGAATTCGGGGAGAGGGAATAATAATAAAAACTCGGCTAAGCTAATTAGGAGGAGAAAGTTAATTTAGAAATCAGCTCGACTGGGTAGGAGTGGGGGCTGGGGAGAGGGAAGTGGACACCAGAGGTTGGGAGACTTGAGGAAAGGGTGTTTCTACATAAACTGCCTTTGTTCTTGGGAATCAAAATCCTTCGGTGGCGGAATGAAGACCCGGTCCCGGGGAATCCTTGGCTCCTTTCGTCGGCAGTAGGGGTCCAATCGAGGACTGTCCAGAGCCAGGCTAACTCGCTGCCCAGCACTCCAGCACCGGGCACAGCCTCAGGCACAGTATGCATTACAGCCGTTTCCTCCCGCATACTCCCAGCTGCAGGCAACCACCAGGAAAATCAGACTCCAACATTTTTCACATACTTCTCTTAAAACCTCTGTCTCACAGGACTGTCTGTGTTTACATATCCATCTCCCACACCCCACAGAGAGTGCCTGAAGGACAGGGACTGAATCTCACCTTTTCCACCCCAGGCCTAGGACCACCACAAAACAAAAGCAATGGCTAATGCTTGTTGACTGGCTTCCTCCTCCTAGCCAGGGACCCTCTGCTGAGGTTCTTCCCACTGAAATCCTGGAGCTCCCCTCCTTGCTGAGGCCCTAAGAAGTTCTAAGTAAAGAAGAGTTAAGGCGGCTGGTTAGCCGAGAAAGTCTCAGATAGACCATGAGGGTCTAAACCTGGTGTCTCTCTCAACCCTGGATGGTATAGACTACACCCAGGCTCAGATTCATTCATCTTCAGGTATCTGGGTAAAAAGGCCCTCCTCTTCCTTATCTCTGTTGAACTCTGCTTCCGGGCAGCTTTAATATATGCGGAAGGACTCTCAGAGAACACCTGCGTTTCCCTGTCTCCATACATAGGTCACAGATTAGAGACGTCCAGTGACGGCCCTGTAATGGTTTCTGTTCACTTCTGCCTCGCCAAATTGATTTTTACTTCATCTAGGTGTTTTATTATTATTATTATTTTTTTCCATAGGGTTTACAAGTCTCCATAGCAGCTCTACCGGGTTAAGAGTTTAGAGGAAGTGGAGATTTGATGGAGAATGGGACAGGGACCCTAACGTGCTTTTAACACACCCTTCCTTCGTTTAGAAACCAGAAGACAAAAGACTCAAGAGGCAGAGGCAGAAGTTTCAAGAGTTTGCATGCAGCCTACCTGAGCTACAAAGTGAGACGTGTCAAAAGAAGAACCCCCAGAATCAGCTGGTTTTCCACTTCTTGCAGGGCTGTCTGTGAGCCCTAAGCCTGGGGGGCTTTGGCAGTGGTCCCGATTTGAGATCACCTCAGTGACTACATCCTCAGTGCCCCCACCTCCACCCACCCCTTCCCACGCCTACCCCGGCTCACTACACTTGCACACCAGCCTGGCTATCCACCAGCAGCCACACCTTGACTTAGGAAGGTGGGCCTGTAGGGATGCTCTTTGTCTGCCTGCTACATATATATCTATCCCTAACTCTAAGACCACTTCTCCCAGGAAGTCCTCCCTGATCACTGCAGCCCACAGCAAACCCCTCTGTACTGAATGGTCCAGCTCTGACCTTCACACTACTGTAGTAGCTCCTTACTATCAACTTACACACACACACACACACACACACACACACACACACACACACACAC
>CABHPR010127365.1:4436-38552 GCA_902168415.1 Peromyscus melanophrys
TCCTCTACCTCCATTTCTCCAGCCTCTGATCTCCATTCATCAGCTCCAAGCCCTTGCCTTGAGTCCTCTACCTCCATTTCTCCAGCCCCTGATCTCCATTCATCAGCTCCCAGCCCTTGCCTTGAGTCCTCTACCTCCATTTCTCCAGCCTCTGATCTCCATTCATCAGCTCCCAGACCCTGCCTTGAGTCCTCTACCTCCATTTCTCCAGCCCCTGATCTCCTTTCATCAGCTCCCAGCCCTTGCCTTGAGTCCTCTACCTCCATTTCTCCAGCCTCTGATCTCCATTCATCAGCTCCCAGCCCTTGCCTTGAGTCCTCTACCTCCATTTCTCCAGCCTCTGATCTCTCAGTGTTCATCCCCAAGTCCTCAGTGCCCCAGCCCCTGAGTCCTTAGTCTTGACTCCCTCTTCACAGCCCTAGCTCCCAACCCTGCCTGTCAGCTACCATATCCTCAGCCCCCAGCCTCCAACCTTCAGCCCTGGCTCTCAGAATCTGTAGCTTCAGCTCTCAGCATCCCAAGCCCCTGACCTACCAGCTCTCAGCCCCCATAGCCCTCAAACCCGACCCCACATTGTGGTCCTAGTCCATGGTCTCCCAACCCCTGTCCTCACTGGCCTCCTAGCTTCTGATCTCTCAGCCCCTAGCCCCCCACCCCATCCCTACAGATCTTAGCCCCAGTCCCCGCTCCCCCCCCTCCCCACAGTCCTCTGCCATTGGTTCTTGACTCCCAATCCCTGGCCCTCCACTCTTCAGACTTCTAGTCCTTAGAATCAAGCCCCAGCACTGAGCCCTGAACCCTGAGTCTCCCACCCCTCATCCCTCCATTCCTCAGCCCCCAGGCCTCCCCAGCTCCCTGGGCTGCCTGGGTCCAGTGGCCGATGTAAGTCAAGTCTGAGAAAAGGAAAATAGTTTGCAAGATGAAAGCACGATAGAAATTCCAGGCCCAGTGGCTGTCAACAGGAGCCTTCTCTTGGCTCAGCCAAGACGCCACTGAAGGAGTGCATATAAATTATTTCAAGTTGTGTTCAAAGTGCTTTTGGGGTGCGGAGGGAGAAGAATCTGGGTCTACAAGCCAACTCCTGAGTATCCACTTGGGGGGGACTGTCTGTAAGAAATGTTGAGCTGCAGCCCAACTCCCCCCTTACCCCCCAAGCAGTGCAGGTTCAGAGAAAATAGACTTGCTCAGAGTTCAGGCTGACCTGGGTGTGCTTGGAGGTAAAGCTGTGGGAAAGCCAGCCTGCACACACAGCAGCCAAGGATAGACAGAAATGGGTGTGGCCTCTGTCCCACTGGCTAGCACTGGCTGCTGGCCACCATGTTGGATTTGGGGCTCTTGGGGACTCAGAGTTACTCTTTGTCCCTTGGTCCTGCCTGTGAGTGCTCTCCCTCACTCCTTCCCCAGAAATGGGCTGAGGCCCATGTTTAGAGCATCCCTCTTCTCTTCTCTCCAGATGTTGCCCCGAGAGGACCTCTACTGTCCCCCGATTGTGGTCAAGGTCATTGATAATCGTCAGTTTGGCCGCCGGCCAGTAGTGGGCCAGTGCACCATTCGTTCCCTGGAGAAATTCCTGTGTGACCCATACTCAGCAGAAAGTTCTTCCCCACAGGGCGGCCCAGGTAAAGAGGGAGAGGTGGCCTTTGCTTAGCTGGCCCAGAGGTGGAGGTCTTTCCTTCCTCAGGTTGGCACATCTGGAGCAAGTGAACCTACTTGTGGGTGGGAAGCGTGGTTCAAAATAGGGGTGGTGGTGGGGGAAGAGCCGAGGGGGGAGGCGCAGAGGGAGAGGAATAGGAGGTGGGAAATGGGGGAAGATGGGAAATAGATTCAGGAAAAGGAAGGGCCAGGGGCAGAGAGAAAAAGGGTGTGAGGGGTGGTGAGATTGAGGGTCTGGTGACAGTCCCTTGGCTGAGTCCCTCATAGGAGTGGACTTGCTCTCCCTGCAGATGATGTGAGCCTTCTCAGCCCTGGGGAGGATGTGCTTATCGACATTGATGACAAGGAGCCTCTCATCCCTGTCCAGGTAGGATAAAGAAGATGGCAGCTCCCTCCTGCCTCACCCCCAAGGAGCTGGCCTTAATTTCCCCACCCCGTACTCCTCATCTCTAGCTCCTCCCCTCCTCGTCCTTACCATATAGCCATTATACCCACCCCTCTATACCCTGGTGGCTGGGTGCTGCCTGATGGAAGGGCCTGAGTTGGGGCTTTCAGTCTGGTTGGAGAAGGGTTGTGTAGTCCTTAGGGTAAGATCTAAACTTTTTTTCTGGAAGCATGTGGGGAAAATGGAACATCTCCCTTGGGGATGCATTGAAGGCTTTCTGTCTGAGATCCCTCAGTGAGAAGGAGATGGGAGGGAGTGTCTCTTCTTTGAGGGAGGATTGTTCTGGGATCTCATGCTCAGTAGCTCCGTGGATGTAACTTAGAGAGAGCAGGCTGTGTTTAGGACTGTGTATATCTTGCTTGTCCCCCACCTCCAGGACCAGGAAGGGAAGATTTGGGGGAAAGTTGTTGCAACCTGCTGCAGTCAATCATTCTTTTGCCAGAACTCTGCAACCTAGGGCCTGCTGGTGACCACAGGACATGTCAAGGCATGTGGCAGGAAGCCTATGACATATTTTACCCAAGGGAGCACTGTTCCTATCTTGGGCCCTAGATAGGCTCTGCATCCCATCCAGTACTTGCCCCAAGAGAGGTGGAGAAAGCCCTACTGTGAACAATGGCCTGAACTTGCTCAGGCTGCCACCCTCCTATGTGGCTGTGCTTGCTGTTGCTCACACACCTGATGCCTTCAGTGCTCCTAAAACTTCAGGCTACCCGAGGCAGAGCCTCCTAGCCTGTTTGATGGCATCCTTTCCTCAGGCTGCAGTGAATAGATGGGTGTGTGTGTGTGTGTGTGTGTGTGTGTGTGTGTGTGTGTGTGTGTGTCAATGGCTGGATAGACAGATGGATTAACAAGTGACACTCAGCTAGGCTCTGCATTCTTCAATCATTAAATCTTTCATTAAATCTTAGCTTTGCACACAAGAACAAACCTGAGTGCAGAGATGGCCCCAAGATCCTTAGAGCTCAGTTCTGAGGTGGTCCCTGGAAATACTGAGTGCCATTTTCTGCCACTTTCTCAATCTCCCATCTTCCTGATACTTCCACAGGAGCACCTCCAGTGTTTGCTCCTGGAGCCATGCTGCTGCATGGCTAGAAGTATTGCTCTACAGTTTCACCAGTGCTAAGAAGGTGTCAGAAGCCCCAAGCCCTCATCCCTCAGCCTGCAGCACTCACCAGGGTTCTGCCCTGCTAGCCTGTCTGCTGAGACAACCTTTGCCTTTGTTCTCTTGCTCAGTTCATTATTTGAGACTCAACTTAGGAATGCTCACCACTTCTCTGGCAGGATCTTGGCCACTGCATCAGCTCTAGGTCCTGCATGTGTCTCTCTGAGTCTCAGCATCTTCTCTGGACTAAATGCATGACAGCAACTAAGCTGCCTTCCTTTGTATGTCCCCAAAGTCCAGCACAGAGCCTGGTTTAGAGGAGATGTTCAATGAGAATCTGTCTATTTGGCCAATGGGTAGATGAATGAATGGATAGATGGATGGGTGAATGGATGGGTGGATGGATGGATGGATGGATGAATATGTGGCTAGAGAGTAGACAGACGGATGGCTAGATGGGTGAATAAATTAATGGATAGATGAGAAGATGAGAGGATGGATGGGTGAATAGGCAGATGGATGAACAGATGGGTGGATGGACATATGGATGGATAGATGGATGGATGAGTGGATGCATGGATAGGTAGGTTGATGGGTGGTTGGGTGGGTGGATGGAGAGGTAGATGAATTGGTGAACAGATGGATGGATAGACAGGTAGATGGACAGATAGGTGAACAGATAGATAAATGGATAGATGGATGGGTATATGTATGTATGTATGTATGTATGTATGTATGTATGTATGTATATAAATGCATGGAAGAATAAACAGATAATTCACCCATTGTCTGCATGGGTCTGAGGAAGAATGTTGCCTAGCAGGGAAACCTGAATGGAAATTTGAGATGGCTCTACAGTGATGTCAGTACAAGTTTATATTTTGTCTTCCTTGTGGATGGGTATTTGTAGCTAAGTGAGTCCCAACCCCTGGCTTCCCCCGACCCCCCCGCCCCAGCTTCTATTTCCTGCCCCCTTCACAGACCTGTCTGAGTTACAACTAAGTACCTGGCTTCCCAGCAGGACTGCTGCTCTCTGTGTGCAACCTGCAGTGTCCACAAGCTTAGATGATGAGGGACTGTTTGGGCCCTGTTGGCTACAAGCACAGCCAGAGGTAGACAGTGAGGAGCCCAGGCTGGACAGACGCCTGACTCTGACATGAGGGGCCCAGGGCTGGGCCTGAGCAAGATTCAGAGCCAGAGCTAGACCTGTGCTCCATGTCAACACATGGCCACTCCGACTGAGCAGTGGGCAGAGAGGTGTGTGGCTGGGAGCTGGGCTGCAGGAGGTGTGCCATTCAGCAAGGCTGGCCTTGCCTAGGTTGGGAGATGGCAGGGGAACATGAAGAAGAGTATGACAAGAGGAAGAAGATGAGAAAAAGGACCAGCTTGCTTTGATGGGAGAAGCCTGGGCCCCATTCTTATTGAATATACCATCTGGCAGGAACATACCATCTTGGGGAAGTGATATGTGTGTTTACATAGCAAAGTTTTTTTTTTTTTTTTTTTTTTTTTTGTGTGTGTGTAGTAAGGTGGTATGTGTATATGTGTGTGCATTAAGGTAGTGTATATGTGGTAAGATGATGTGTGGTAAGGTTTTGTGTGTGTGTGTGTGTGTGTGTGTGTGTGTGTGTGTGCATGTGGTGTGATAAAGCATGCATGTGGTGAGGTAGTATGTATGTACATGTGGTAAGGTTGGTTAGTATGTGTGAGGTGAAGTGGTGTATACATGTGGTAAGGTGGTGTGTGTGTATGTGGTAAGGTAGGATGGATGTTTATTGTCGGTATGTGTGGACATGTCAGTGGTAGATGTGTGTGTGTATGTGTGTGTGTGTGTGTGTGTGTGTGTGTGTGTGTGTGTGTGTGTGTGTGTGCGTGTGTGGTGAGGTGTGTGTATGTGATAAGGCACTATGCATGCACACGTGTGTGGGATGTGTATTACTGAAGACACATTTGGCAGGTGGCATGGAGAATCTCTGAGAAGGTGATGGGGACCTTCTCACTCACGGTGGGCTGGGGTGTGGGCAGCTCTCAGGCTCAGGCTAATTTGGAGCTCACTGCTCCACTTATAGTCTCGAGGCTGCCATGAAGGTGGAAACACGGTCCCAGAATTAGAGCAGCAAATTATGGCCTCGGCCTGAAGGGGAGTGTGTAATTTCTGCAGCTGCATGGAGCTTGGCACTATGTTTAGCTGCGTGTGTTCCTTTGGCTCTGATGACCTGCCTGTACCCTTCTCACCTTCTTTAAAAAGGAACACTTTCAAAATAACAGTGAGGCCGCTGAGGGGTCAGAGCAAGAAGGGGAGGGACAGAGGCGTCTTTGGCCATCTGGGGGCTGCTGGAGAAACTCACCATCTATTCTGGAAGGTCCTACTGTACCCAATATTGGCAGTAGCCCTGGCTGGTTGCCATTTAATCTGCCTTCCTTCCTGGACTTGGGCTCTGCAGCTCCTCGGTGATGCTTCCTACACAGAGGAGAGGGCGGGGAGTCAAAACCCCACTCCGGGTCTCAACGGGGTCTCTCCTCACTTCTGCCCTACACTCGACCTCTCTTCTTGCACAGGAAGGGAGCCTGGCCTGGGCTTCTCTTTTTCAGGATCCTCTTGGAGCCTCTGGATCATTGAAGAGGGAGGCTGGTGCTGGTGGCTGTGGGTCCCCACAGGCCCCGGCTTCTCCAGCCTCACCTCCCATTTCCGCTGTTGCACGGCCTGTTTTCTGTCCTCATCTCCAGATCTGCTGTTTCATTCTTCCTCTGCCCCCTCTCCTGCTTTGTCCACCCTTTTGAGGCTGTTCACCCACCTGAGCCCTAACCTCTCCCCCTGGCCCCTTGCCATGGCCTCCAAGGATGTCTGAGGCGCTCCTCTAAGACATCGGATTACAGTCCTAGAGATACCACAACCGAGGTTTGTGGTGGGAAGTCATTTCCAGGGCAGGCAGCAGGGGTGTACTGTGAGACTCCTTCAGATTCCTTCGTGTAGGCCTGGGGAGCCATGTGGTCCCCAGCTCCTGGAGGATGGAAGCTAAGGATCTTGACCGTGCTTGGCCACCCTACCCAGCAGGTCTGGGTATGTTAGTGACAGAAGGAGCAGATGGTGGGGACTGGAAATGTCCCTGGAGCAGGCAGGTTTGAGAAAGGCAGGGAGAGTGGCTGAGGAGGTGGCACCTGAGCAGGGCAGCAAAGGCAATGAGACTGCAGCCGGAGAGCAAACTAGCCTGGCGAGGTCTTCGTCACGTTTAGACTGATTCACCTCTCCTTGTTGCTTTGGATCATTGTGGTTCAGGGAGGTCACGGAGCTATCCAAGGTCACGTAAATGGTTGGGTCGTGGAGCTGGGCTTGTCCAACTGGGGACAGCAAAGTCTTCACACAGCTGGTGCAGAGGGTTCCTGGAGGGGAAAGGGGGTGGGGAGAGCCCTAATCCCTCAGAGCTGGCCAGCCTTCCCTGTCACAGGCCCTCAAATCTTGCCCTCAAATCCTATCACTAACCGGCGTGTTTAATTTGTAGCTTGCAGATGGGCTGTCAAGCTTGGCCCCCACTAACCTGAGGCCTTCTCCATCCAGTCCTCATGTAGGTATTGTTCATTATTTGTTGGCTCCATTTTCCTTGCACAGATCTGGGATAAGGAGGAGAGGAGGCATTCCTGAGCATGGCATAACCATGGAGGGGTGGGAGGAAGGCCCTGGGTGTGGTTCCTGAATCTCTGCCTCTGATCAATGTCCTGCTCCTCCTGAGCCTTACTTCAGTCCTGGTTACCCAGGTGGGCTGGGTTTTGGTGTGGCTGTGAGGGCCAGAGGAAGCAGGCATGTCCCTAGCTTCAATTCTGCCCTTTGGGACTTGGGCCCAAGAAGGTTCTTCAGATGGCAGCTGCTAGCCTTCCTTGTGACTCCCAACACGAGTGTGTGTGTGTGTGTGTGTGTGTGTGTGTGTGTGTGTGTGTGTGTGGCTGAGGACTCCTGGTGGGTCCTGGTGTATCCTGAGATCCAAATGGTTGAACCGATGGCAGCACTGTGGTGCCCATCTGGACTACTTTCTTTCTGCCTCTGCTGAGCTACAAGGTCCAGGCTTCTTTCTGAATTATCTTTTGTGGGAAATACAGAAAACACGGAGTGCAGGGCAGAGGGGAAGCTATCCACGTCTCCATTTGCTGCTAAGACTGTTTAGACATGCCTGTGTTTTTAGGTCTCTTTTATGTGCTTGTTTATACTTTGAGTTTTACAATGTTAGAAGAATCATATTGCATTTTCTTATAATCTGCATTAAAAAGCTTAAAAACACAGTGTGACTGCTCTCCCACTCTATATTCTATATTTTAAAGATGGCCGAATGTCACCTGGGCCCTCTGGAAGTGCTAACTACTCATCGCTGGACACTTGATTTGTTAATCCTCACTGCTGTTCTCCTTACATCCCTGGAAATCTTAGTTTACTATCTGTAGGTCAGGTCATTTAATTTATTCCTAGGCATTTTGTAGCCTTTATTACTGTTCTCAGTGGAATATCTTTCTTTTTTGTGACTATAATTCTTGCTAGGAAATCCCCCTCAATTCCCCTCCCCCTTCCTCTCCTTTCTTCTTTTCTGTGCCAGGAATTAAGCCCAGGACCCTCTGCATGCTAGGCAAGTGCTATAACCCCGAGCTACGCCCCAGCTCCTGAAACACTACTTTTGTATACTTACATTGCGACTATCTCTTTATTAAGCCCTTTCCTCAGTCCTTATTGATTGAAGAAAATTTCTAGATGGCTAAGACTGTCCAAACAAGCCTGGCTTTACTCCTCAAAGCTGTGTCTTTATTATTCCCCATTTCAGAATAATATTTGGCAGAAGAGCTGGCACTGAGCAAAGTTATTTGGCCACTAATTTATGAGAACAGCTCTGTTATTTTCTGTTAGTTACGCTAACAACTACCTGTTTCAGATCGTCTTGGCTTTGTCAAGATTTGGTCTTTTATTGTCAGTCTTCTAATAGCTTAAAATTGGGACGAGACCTGGGGAGATGGCTCAGTGGATAAGAGGGCTTGCTGCACAAGCCTGAGGACCCGAGTTTAAATCCTCAGCATCCTCATAAAAAGCCAGGCATGGATGGCCACGTGTGCCTGTAACCCATGTGGGGGATGTGGCGAGCAGAGACAAGAGGATTCTCCAGGGCTGGTTGGTGGCCAGCTTAGCTCCGCTTCAGTGAGAGATCCCATGTCAAGGGAATAGGGTAGAGGGTGGTAGGGCAGGACACTTCTTGTCTTCCTTCAGCCTCCACATGAGTACATGGGCTTGTATACCTGCACATACATGTGTGCATCCCTTTCCCCACAACACACAAAGGAAAAATAAGTGTTCAGTCTCATCAATATCATTTGGTATTTATGAAGATGATACTTTTCTTTACATTATTCTGGTAATATAAAGCACAACGGCCCCATGTTCATGGGGTAAACCCAAGCCTTGCTGTCTGTCAAGGGCTCCTAGCTGACTCAGGCTGAAATCCTCTTTTCCCAGACAAACGGGTAGTCAGCTGGCTGGTGGGACAAGTTGGTTAGACTGGATCATGAAGCTCCTGTTATTGAACACTGACATACAGGCTCCCCCTCCCTCCACTGAGCATGTTCATCTCCCAGTCATTTGCCACAAGCCAAGCTCTCTTTGGCTCTGACTGTGCTGAACGGAGGAGGGCTGTTATCCTTTCATTTAAAACCACGGCCAACATGTAATGTCTGTGATTTTTAGTCTTTAGTTTATTAATGTTTGAGAAGACTGTAACGATGCTACAAAAACATTGGAGTGTGGGGTTCTTTGAAAATTTAAGATCTGTCTGCCATTTCGTATGCTGTTTTGTTTGTATTTTTTTTAAAAAAGCTGAAAGCATCCAATTCAAATGTTATAGTTTTTTTCTTTTGTCATATTTGTGTCATTACATTGTTAGTGCAGCTGGCATGAAGAGGTTGGAAGCAGACACAGTTGACCGTGGTCACAAGCACAGCTGACCGTGGTCGCAAACACAGTTGACCGTGGTCGCAAACATAGCACGTGTCTTCCACACCTGCCACTACTGCCTCTGCTCTGCAGCAGTCACTGCGGCCTGAGGATTGACTTTTTAAGTCTCTCTCTCTCCTCCCTCCCTCCCTCCCCCCCCCCCTCTCCCTCTCTCTCTCTCTCTCTCTCTCTCTCTCTCTCTCTCTCTCTCTCTCTTTACATTATAGGCTAGATCTGCATATGAAGGAGAACATGCAGTTTTTCTCATTCTGAGCTTGAATCACCTCACTCACTTAATGCCATACTTTCCAGATTCATCCATTTTCCTGAAAGTGATTTTATTCTTCTTTGTAGCCAAATAAAACTCCATCCCGTAGATGTGCCACATTTTCATGACCTTCTTGTCCTTTAGTGGTGCATTTCTCAGTTAGTTGGTATTCATATGTAAATGAAATCAGCCCTCATACCTGCTGGTCTTATTTTCAGAAACTTCGCTAAGATTCTTATTAATTCTCCTGACTCAGTTACATAATTTGTAATCAATCACTTTTTGTGTGTCTTTTATCTTTATTGTTTCCTTTTCCTGCTTTATTGCTCTGACTAGGACCTCTAGGTGGGTGTTTTATGTGATTGATTATTGAAAGTATTCTTTTCTGATCCTGTTTTTCCTTAATAATTTTGCCTCACAAAGGGATATGAAACTTAAGAGCTGAATGATGATGAGATAGTTAATGTTCATTATCAGGAATGCTGCTCAATTGAATGCTTTTCATGTAGCTGTTGAAATGGTCATGTGGTTGTTCTCCTTTGTCCTGTTCCTGTGAAGCATTTTCACTTATGTTCCTTTTCTTGCAGTTCTGAAGCAGCTTCACTTGTCTGAAACATGGCAACCTGGCCACGGCCTAATTTCTTTTTTCTGTGTTGCCAGATTCCATCTGCAGAGATTTAGCTCTGTCTGTCTTGGTTTCTTTCTTTTTTTCGTGTGTAGCTTTGGCTGTCCTGGAACTCACAGAGATCTGCCTGCTTCTGCTTCCCAAGTGCTGGGATTTAAGGCATGTGCATGGCCCCAGGATTTCTTTTTGCCTCAGTTTTGGTGATTGCTGACTGCTTGAGATGTCTTCCTTAACGCCATTCAGGCTTCAGTGTCTAGGTAACAGTCTTCTTGTAAGGAGCTTGGGTGAGAATGAACTTTCTCTCGTCTCCAAGAAGACAGAATAAGCCTGCCATCATCATTGCCTGTGTTTGGCAAACTCACTTGTAAAGCTGTCTAGACTTAGCATTCTTCTTGGGATATTTTAAACTGCTGTTGTAATTGTAAGAATCTTTATAGGACCTCTGAGAATTTCGGCTTCTAGGTGAGTCACTTTTGGTGATTTATGTTTTATAGGAATGTATCCATTTCCTCCCCAAATATTGGCATAGCAATTTTTTTGTAATGCCCTCTCAATTTTTTCTAGTTTTTCTTCTCCATCAAGCCATGTCGCCTTTATTCCCAGGATTTTATTTTATTATTCTTGTCACTCATTATCAGATTATTTTAATCATTTTCAAAGAATCAACTTTTGAGTTGATCTTTCATTTTTTTCCTTATTTCCTAGCTGATTAATATTTTTACTATTTCCTTCCTCCTATTTGGGGTGTTTATTATATTTTTAACCTCTATGTAAACATTGAAGGCTATAAAATTCCCTGTTAAGTATTGTGTTATGCTTCCCACAGGACTTGGCAAGCAGTATTTTTGCCATTTTTCTGTTCTGAATATTTTCTTATTTCTGTTATTTCATTTTGACACCTGAGTTGTCTGAAAACATTTTGGAAGTTCCTAAATTATGTTTCAATTTATCTTTCTCTTGTTGTTGCTACTGGCTTAGCTCAGCTTTACTGTGGCCCAGAGGATGAGTCTATGTGTAATAATACTCAGGAATGACCTTTATGGCCCAGGAAAAGGTCCATTTTTAATGACCTGTTTGTGTAAGCCTGAAGAATGTGTGTTCTTCAAATGTGTTTTACAGGCTATACACCCACTTAGGACACTTTGTTAATGTGTTATCAAAACTTGGGTTCCTTTGTTTTGTTTAATTTTGAAAAACTATGTGTGTGAGTTTGTGTGTGGGTATGTACACATAAGTGTAGGTGCCTGTGGAGGCCAGAAGAGGCTGTCGGATCTCCAGAAGCTGTAATTACAGGTGGTTGTGAGCCATCTGACATGGGTGCTGGGAATTTAACTTATATTACAAGAGCAATTTGTGCTCTCTCTCTCTCTCTCTCTCTCTCTCCACACACACACACACACACACACACACACACACACACACACACACACACGCACGCACGCACGCACGCACGCACGCACGCGTATAGTTTACTGTACACAGTACACAGGGCTACAGCCCTGGCTGGCCTGGAACTTGCTGAGTAGACCAGGTTGGCCTCAAACTCACGCTCAACTGCCCCTGCCTCCTGAGGCCTGGGATTAAAGACATGTGTCACTCCACCCGGATTCTTTAGTCTTTAAAAACGCATCATCCTGCCAGTTTTTACTGATTGTTTGATTTTTTTCCATCTTACTTTGTGTTTCTATCAGCTTTATCTTTTTATATCTCTCTCTCCCTTCTTCTCTCCCTCCATTCATTCATCCCTCTCTCCTCTGGTATTGGGGACTGAATTCAGGGCCTTGAGCATGCCAGGCTAGCACCCTACCAATGAGTTATACCTCCTGAACTCTCTTGTTTCTAAGATACAAGAATCTGCCCTCCCTTCACTTCTCCTCTCATTTGCCCTGTCAAGCTGTGTGAGTGACTAGTGTGGACTTCTTCTGTTTGTTGTTTGGGACAGTCTCTCACTAGGTGACCCAGGCTGGCCCTAGCTTGAGGTCTTTCAGTCACAGCCTCCTGAATCAAGGGATTATAAGTGTGTCACACACCAACCTCATTTAATCTTTTTTGTTTTGTTTCATTTTTTTGAGGCAGGGTTTCTTTTTGTAGCCCTGGCTGTCCTGGAACTCTCTCTGTAGACCAGGCTGGCCTCGAACTCACAGAAATCTGCCTGCCTCTGCCTCCCGAGTGCTGGGATTAAAGGCGTGTGCCACCACTGCCCTGCCTTATTTAATCTTGACCTGCATCTTTGATTTAGCAAAGTCTAAATTAATTCACATCTACAGCTTCTTCCAGGATATGATTAAGAACCGAATGCTCTCCAAATACTTTCACACTTTTGTTGGACATTTCAGTCTCATCTTGTAAGTCACATTTGAGCCTGTTTTTATTTTTTTAAGTAATCAGTTTTTCTTTTTAGCTATGTTCAAATTTACTATTCTTTTTGTGTAGTAGCCTCCTTCCTTTTATTTTACTTTTTATTTAAGTAGAATCTGTTGAAATTCTTATGTGGGAATCAGTTTATTTTAGGCTTTTCTGCTTTTTAATTGTTTGAAAATAACTTTTATTTCACCCTGTTTCGAGGACTCCAGTTTCACTGAAGTTATTTCTGTCAACAGTGCCTCTCTCTGAAGACTTCCATTTTCATTGGTTTTGGGTGGTTCTCGATTGTCATCTCTTCAGACTTTATCTAGTCTCTGTTCTTCTGACCTTTCCATCTGAAGCTCGGAGGAGACACACCGTAGACCATCTCAATCCTCCATGCCAACTAAATTTGCATGTTACATCTGATACTTTATCTGTGGCTTCTGCATCCACAGATGTAAACAACACGGATTGAAAATATTTGAAAAATGATTGTGCCCATGGCAAACACACACATTCAATGCAGTTTAATAACCATTTGCATGGCATTTGCTGCACACTGAACATTACAAGCAATGTGGAGATGATTGACAGCATGCAGGAGGGTGTGTGTAGGTTATATGCAAATTATACATAGTCATAGATAAAGGCTTGAACATCTTTAGATTATGACCACCTAGGGGTCCTGCAGAAACTGAGGCTTACTCTGTTAATTTCTTCTTTTTAAAAGGATTTATTATATTATTTATTTATGTGCATGTGTGTGTCTGTGTGTATACAAGTGTCTACAGAGACCAGAAGAGGGCATTGGAGTTATAGACAATTGTGAGCTGTCCCATGTGGGTGCTGGGAACCAAACTTCAGTCCTCTGGAAGAGCAGCAAGCACTCTTAACTCCCGAGCATCTCTCCAGTCCTGGGAATGATTGTTTTACAAAAAGATTTACGGTATTTAAAAAATATGTGTATGTGTGTGTGGGTATGCACATGGCAGTGCAGGTGCCCAACGAGGCTGGAGGCAT
This sequence comes from Peromyscus melanophrys, assembly GCA_902168415.1. Taxonomy (NCBI): domain Eukaryota; kingdom Metazoa; phylum Chordata; class Mammalia; order Rodentia; family Cricetidae; genus Peromyscus; species Peromyscus melanophrys. The sequence goes on from CABHPR010127365.1 coordinate 17,858, forward strand.
TAGATCCCACTGGAGTTGGAGTTCTGTATGGTTGTGTGCTGGCAGCTGAACTGGGGTCCTCTGTAAGAGCGGCGTATGCTCCTAACCACCGAGCCATCTCTCCAACCCCCACGGTTGTTTCTTGATGATACACTTAGGCTGATTTCTAAAGATTGGTCTTCTGTTTATTTGATGTTACTAGTTTCTGATCTGATATTTAACCCAGTTTACTGAGTTTTTCATCTCAAGATTTACATTTTTTTAAAATGTTCTTTCTTCTCCAGTCTGTTTAATTTCGAGGGTCTCTGTCTGTCTTTTGTTTCCTGGAGGGTCCTTTGGGTCACATGTTATTTCTGACGCTTCTGCTTTCTGTTCTCACGGGTCTGCTTCTGTAGCTGGTTGATCCCCGCTGGCACTGGCTTATGGTGTCTCGTTCCTCATGTGTTGCACTATTTTTTGATTGTGAACTCATGCTCTTTGGAACTTTATCTGAGAATTCTTTGAGGCCTGGATGGAAGTCACATTCTTCCAGAGAGGATGTGTGTTTACTTTTACCAGAAGCCTGGAGACACTACAAACCCAGATTCACTTAAAACTAAATGTTCAGCCGTGGCTTTTGGGGTTCCATAGCCTATGCACTTGGCTCCTCATTTCTCCGGATTTTTCCTTTCTCGATTGCTGCTAAAGATTCTCTTTATGCCCTCATCATCTCCAGAGTGAATCAGGATGGTTTTAAAGATGCCTGTTGATGTGACGAGCATGCTGGGGAGATTTCTCTGGTTGTCTAGTTTGCTTTTTAGTTGGAAATTGAAATCTGTTTCAATTTGAAATCTGACAGTCCTGTTTTCCATCAAGCAGGTTCTGTCTCCTCCAGGACCCAGCGCTCTGATTTCCTGTCAGTGGCATCTTCTCCAAACGTCCTGCAAACATGAACAAAGCCATTTGTTCTGTTTTGGACTCGGCTCTTTGGCTCAGGGAAACAGTTTTCTCAGTTCTCAGATTGTTTCCTTCTTGTGACCCTTGGTGCCATCTTGCCGTCCTTTGCTTAGCCTTCCAGAAGGAGGCTCTTGCTCATTAAGCACTGGGAGATGAGGTAGAGCCTGTCCCTGAATGCACAGACCTTTTTAAAGTCAACTCAGATCAGCCAAAGATGGGGACAGTTTAGAGCTGCTAGAGTTTTCCTTTGTCAGTTGGGAATTCAACAGAGGGAAAGAAAGCAGAAGGAACTCAGAACCACAGGCACTTACCATGGGTTTTTCTGTGACCTGAAGACTGTATTTACTATGGCAGCAAACATTATCTAACGAAGTCAGAGCCACAGTCCTTGCTGATGGACTCCTGTGTAAGAGTTTCCTAAGTAAGGCAGGATTGACCTTTTACATTAGGCCGTCTGGGCCAGAACATCACTCGGGGAAACTTCCTACAGTGTTGGTTGAGTAGATCCTAAAGTTTGTGGCACCTCCTAAGCCTGTTCAAGTTTCCATATGAAGAATTCTAGCATGCATTTTCAGGGAGAACAATGGTTGCCTGGTCCATGAGACTCTGGACATTGGTCTAGCTCATGGCCTCCCTGTAGGCCATACAAGTAGAGAGGCAACTTGTGCTTGGAAATGGGTAAGAAATTTAGTGGTAGCTGACCAAGAATGACAGACACATCTATCTCTGAAAGTGGGGGTAGCTTTATTGCTTAGAGCCTTGCTTCTCTGCTGATGCTTGTGTAAACACTATCTCTATTCAAGGCTGACTTCTTTCCCCATTCTTCTAGGAGAGCTCACTTGCTCCTCATTTTCTATCCCCACATTCTTCTCACTAGGAAGTAAGACTCTATGGGAGGACATTCTTTCCTATTGAGGTGATTTTTGCCTCTCCTTGTCTTGACCTAGCACTCATTTAGATCAAGGTCACTTTCTCCAAGAACAGCCTTATTTCCCTCAATTTCAAGTTTGGAGAGAATGCCTTATTGTGATTCATGAGTCTCGACAGCAATTTATCCCAGGACTTTGAAGTAGATGTTTTTTTGACCAAAGCAATCAGTTACGGGGCGTCGCTCACGAGCAAGGAGCATTTCCAGAGGCAGTTTGTCTCTGAGCTGCGAGCTATGAGGCTGCACCCCTGAACTTGAGAGTTAACTTTAACCATGTTCTGTGTGTGTGTGTGTGTGTGTGTGTGTGTGTGTGTGTGTGTGTGCATCATATGGAGGCCATAGGTCTATGTCAGACATTTTCTTAACCATTTTCCACCTTCTTTTTTGAGACAGTTTCTCACTGAACCTGAAGCTTGCCTGGCCAGCCAGCCAGCCCCAGAGACCTTTCTGTCTCCACCAGCACTAGGATTACAGGCGTGCTGCCACGCCCAGCTTCTTATATGAGTTCTAGGGGTGGAACTTGGGTCTTCATGCTTGCAAGACTTTACTGACTGACCCTCTCCCCAGACTCCATATTCATGCTTTTACCTTATTCCTGTGTCTATCAGCTGAGCTACTGAGGAAGACAGATGTAGATCTCCTAAGGACATGTACTGATGGTATTGGGGATGTTAGACTCACTACAGACATTTGAAAGCTGCCGAATCTCCCGTCATTAAGCATATCTGTGTTGTGCATGGTACGGGTGCAGGCTGGTCTCTGTGACTGCCACGAGCTCTGATTAGGTGTTTGATGCCTGTCGTCGGCGTCATTTGGGTCTTCCTTGTGCCTCATTCTCTCACTCTCTCTGAACACATACAAACCGCCCATCAAATGACAAGTGAGGGGATGGGGTGGGGTGGGGGTGAGGGGAGGGAAGTCAGAGCCGCAATCTGTTAGCTATTTGGAGTAATTGGTTATTTGCTGTGTGTGCGGGTTGGGAAGCCCAGCACATACTTTACGGTCTCTCCTGTTACGGGGGCTGGAGTCACCCGCCGATATTGGATCCTGGTTGCTGGAGCCCTTGGCTCGGGGCGCCTTTCCCCTGCTTGGCATTCCTGCGGTCTCCTCGGGGGTGCACCCCTCCTCCCTTGGTGCACACTGCAGGGGGGACAGCCTGGGGTGAAACGTCTGGCAAACTCCAGGCCCCCATCAGGGAGGAGGCAGCCCTAGCTCTTTCCAGCCAGCCCTCCTTGCTTCTGCCTCCACTGTGCTACCACCCTCCTCCCCAAGGGGTCTTTCCCCTGGCATGAGGGACCGACTTGCCCTTCCATAGAAAAAGAGTCTTCTCTTTTTTTAGAGGGGTATCCACAGCATTTCCTGACAACAGCCCACTGGCCAGAAGGCTTTCACCAGTATTTAACATAATGCCTTCTTATCCTTCTTGGTCCTGCACATGGTCCACCCCCTAGCCTGGGTTCTAAGGGGCATGGAAGTTGTGTAGCCTCCTGAGCTGAACCCCTTTGGGGGCTCTTGGTGAGGCTTCATCCCTCACCCTGTGACTTTGACACATCTCTCCAGGAGCTGAGGCACGGGAAGTCAGAACCGAGTAACAAGTTTGACAAAGATTTGAGAAGTTAACGTGATTTTTGCGTATGAAAATGCACACGGTAACTAGAAAGTGGGTTGACTTTGGCACAGAGAGAGCTCCCCCCAAATCCCTTTTAAATTGAATTTAAGATAGCTAATATTAGTGTCTGTAGTTTGATGGATGCTTCTGCAGTCCCGGGAAGGCCTTCAAAAATAGTTTTTCTCTTAAGTAGATTGCTGGAACTCTTGTTAAGCAAAACTGTCTCCACAAGCAGAACGAAGGTTAGGTAAGCTCCCGCATCCCCTGGGCCCTTCTGGAACCACCACAGATTCCGAATTAGAGATGTTGCATTGCTCTCTTCACAGGGTTGAAGACTCATCTGGAATCTTCTTTCTGTCAGCCCACCGAGGAGATTCCATTCTCTCAGGCATTCTGCATGATGCCCTCAGGGTGCAAAGTTGTAGGCCAAGTGCTCAACTTAGACTTCTGAGTCTGGAAATGACTAACAGCCCAGTTCCCTCAGGCCCCTCACCCATGTGTCCAGAAACCTGGTTTTCCTCAGGCCCTTCATGCATGTGGCCGGAAGCCCAACTTCTCCCAGGTCCCTCACCCATGTGGCCAACAGCCTGGTTCCCTCAGGTCCCTCACTCATGTGGCAGAAGCCTGGGTTTCATGAATGCCCCTCACCCATGTGGGTCACATGTCTCAAAATAAAAATAAGCTAAAGGATGGGAGGGGAGAGGGTATGTAGCAAGCCTGGGTCCCCTGTAGGCCCTTACTTATGTGTTCAGCAAGTCTAGTTCCCTGTGATCTCATAAGATATGGCCGGAAAGCCTGGGTTCCCCCAAGGCGCCCTGCTTGTATGGGCCCCTGTCTATAAGAGGCTGACAGATAATCAGGTCTGGTCTTTGCTGAAGGTCATGTGAGCGCATTCACTGGAATGCAATTTAGCACTCAAACTAAAGACCTTCCTTCTCTTACCCTCTGCTGATCCAGCTTGAAGGCAGGATGCATGGCATAGGGACCCTTCTATAGACAAGGAGGCTAGTATCCAGGGAGTGTCAATAGAGTCTGGAAATGATTGACATTTGCTGTGAGTGCGCAGAGTTCTTCTGAGTCATTGGTAGCGAGATTTGGGCATCTGTCTTTGTGGTTTTGAGGGTGTGAGTGGTTTAGTGTGCACAGGGTGAGGTAGGTTTGAAGTCATATCTGGACTGTGTCAGCCTGAGGACATATATGTTGCATGTGTGTTTGTGCTTGTGTGTCAGGAGCAAATGGTCCTCAGGTTTTTAGACCTCAGGAAATTGACATTCTGTCATCATTTGAGCTATGAAGATGTCACACCCGAGTTAGCAAAATTGAGTATCAACACTGAGGGTGTTGGCATTGTCAACAGGAACAGTTACCATGGTAACCAACACCAGGCTTAGAATATTTCTTAGACATCAACACAGAGCCTCATAGTACCCTGTTGTCCGGCTGACTGAAAATCATTTTTTCTAAGAGAGGAATAGCTTTCTGTGTAGACTTAGATCTTCATTTAATTTCATAAACAGCGGCCCATTGCTTCACTTAGAAGAGGGTATGTGCTTCTATATAGTAACCTTCAGCTTAACTTTATAACCTTGGTGATGAATGACCTTGGCCAGCAGCTCTTCTCTTTGATTCAACTCTGTCCATGAGCTGTAGCAGGAAGCATAGGCCTGTCACCCCAGCCACTTGGGAGATTGAGATATCAGGATCCATAGTTTCAGACTAGCCTAGGCAACTTAGTGAGACCCTGTCTCAAAATAAGAATAAGCTAAAGGGTGTATGTAATTCAGTAGTAGAGCACTTGCTTAGCATGTGCAAGGCTCCGGGTTCCACACCCTGTGTGTGTGTGTGTGTGTGTGTGTGTGTGTGTGTGTGTGTGTGTGTGTGTGTGTGTCTGCTCCTAACACCCCAGTTTCCACTTTGGACCTCACAAGAAGAGTTAGAATTTTCGCTACCAGTCTTGCTTTCCATGGTCATGAGAGGCATGAGGCACTGGGGTGATGATGTTTGGACCACACCATGCCGACTCGGGTCTTGGAGGGTCAGTATGCCTGTAAGACTGACTGTCTTGTTGCCCGGCTTTGTTTGTTCAACCACTGAATTTTGGCTGTTAGCTGGAATCCAAGAAACTTCAGTCCAAGCCTTGATCAAACTGATATTGTGGAATGGTGGAAAGATGAATGGCCTTGAACCTTGAGCATGGGACGACACAGTGGCAATGGCCCGATTTCTGGTTCAAGCTTCAGGTAGCACTTTAGTAACCAGTCTTCCAGTTCCTTCCTCCTCTTTGCCATGGTCCAAGGTTGATGCTTAGCAATTGCCAGATAAGGTCAAGGACGCACTTGGCATTGGAGGCCACAGGATCAGTTTTGGGGAGTGGAGACTCAGCTTCTGGGCACACCTGGCTAAGGTGAGCCTAGAAGGTTCACCTCAAGGCTGTGCTAACTTATTCTGGATCTTCCTTGGCAGATGAAATGGGCTTGAGATAACTCCCCCAGAAGCCAGGCTGGGGTAATGGCAGGAATGTTATTTTCAAGCCATATCCATGAGTGTGTTAAAAATATCACTTTATTTTCTGTAAATCAACTTAATCTCCCTTTTGAGCTCTCATTTTTTCCTAATGGCAGAAAATCCCTGGTAATCTTAGGCATTTTAGGTTTAAACTTAGTCACTTTGGGCTTACTTTTCCCCTCCACACCCCAGAGTGGGGGGTGGTGGCTAAATTCTGGTTTGGCCTTCCTTAGTGTTATTTCTCCAGGGAGGGCGGCCTGGTTCCCGGTACCGGTCCACCCTGGCGTCTCTGGGCTCTGACTTGGGGACACATGGATCACATTGCACTTTCTGACATCTTCTCTTAGTCCCACATCTCCGGTCCTCTGTCCAGTCTTCTCTCCTGCTCTACCCTCTTCCTTCCCATTCCTCCTCCCTCCTCTCCTAACCTGCAGGCTTAGCTGTGGAGTGTGGAACACTAATGTCCCATGCCACTCTGAGGTCTACAGGAAGTGCCAAAGACTTTCTTTTATTATATCTGTGCAGCTTCCTGACCAGTGCCCTGGCACAGGTCCTCTGGAGACTGGCTAGCTGTATACCGAATCCTGCGGTTCATGGAGGATGAATCCAGGGCAGAGTTAGGATGGCTTGCCTGAAACCACCACACCTCTCTGGTTCTTGCTTTTGTGGCCCCCCGAATGTCCATCTTCTTATTCTCTGATGGAGAACTGACTGGACAAAATGGCTTTCTTAAACCTATTATTCCAACTATTTTTTTGAGATAAGTCTCATAGATCCCAGGCTGGCCTCAGACTCACTATGGAACTGAGGATAATCTTGAACTCCTGATCCTCATTCCTTTACCTTCCAGCTGCTGGGATTACAGGTGTGCACCACCACACCTGGTTTGGGCAGGGCCAGGATTACAGGTGTATACCACCACACCTGGTTTCTGCAGGGCTGGGATTACAGGTGTGTACCACCACACCTGGTTTGTGCAGGGCTGGGGATCAAACCTAAAACTTCATGCAGACTAGGCAAACACTCTGTCAACTGAGCCACATCCTCAGTCCCTTAAATACATAATTTGATGACACATTATCTGTTCTTGGTATTTGAAACCAAAGGCTGTCACTTGTTTCCCCTCCTCCGATGTCTAAGAACTCATATACCCATCAAATATCTCCTGAGATGCAGGCTAGTACCAAGAAATGATCTAAGAACTGACACTGGTCATGTGATCAAAGGTGTGGGACCCAGCCCTCACGGGAAGACACTCAACAATAAAGACCTAAACAAGGTCTAGCTAATGTCTGGTGGGGATTACTGCTGTATAGACAAAGCAAGTTTGAGGAGGGTAGAAATTGCTGGGAAGGAAGCTGTAGTTCGAAATATAGAGAACGGGAGAGAAAGGTTGAGAGTGCATTGGAGGCAGGCTTGCGGGGAAGGAAGTGGTCATGGATCCATGTTGTAGAACACAGTCCTTTGAGCAAATTAGATGCCATCTTCATCAGATCAGCTTTGCCTGCCTACAAGAGGCCATCAGGATTGGAGCTGTTGACTGTTGGCGTTTCCTCATTGAAGAGGGGTTGGGGAGGGTCAATGGACCTTCACCTGAGAGTCCGCTCCTCTCCATTTGGATGCAGTTCCTCCATAATTACACAAATTCTTTGGGGGTCTTGGGAGGTGTGAGAGTATAGGGTGAAGGTTAGTTGAAGGGGAGTTACTATGTGGCTATGAGGAAGCCATCATCTACGCTGAGTGAAGACTTTCCAGTGAGGCTGCTTGGAGGTCACCCATGCTTCTCTTACTCAAGCTCTTTAAGTAATCTCAGGAAATCGCTGGTTCCTCAGGGTGAACTTTGGTGGAAACATACTGTGGTTTGTAGTTGGGATCTTATGAGAAGGTGGTAGGCACTGACGATTCCTCCCCTCAGGATGATAGAGGCCCTTCAAGAGAAAGGCAAGAGAATGTTAGACAAACTTGGGATCAGTGTGGCTGGAAGAGGGTGAGCTGGCAAGAGGGCAGAAGATGGGAGACGGGGGCACTGCAGGCTCTGACCTCTGAGTCATCTGAGGTTCTTGTAAAGGCTTTAGATTATCCCCAGTCAGGTGACAAGACATCAGAAGGTTTTGCACACAGACGGCCAGCATCCACTTACAGATTATAGGGCTGTGATGGTGTGAGTGCATTTAGAGACAGGGCAGCAAGAGGAGACAGATGGGAGGCCAGTTGAGACCAATATGAGGGGACAGGGCTGACCAGAGTAGCAGCGATGGGTAGGGGTGGGGAATGGCAGATTCAGAATGTGCTCTGGAGCTGAGACTGAGAGTGGCTGAGGGCTGCACGTGGGGCTAAAGCTGGTCTGAGCATCTGGAAGGAGGGGCTGCCAGTTCATTTATGGGAGGAAGGCTATAGGAGGAGCCAGTGGCTTGCTGATAACTGGACCTGGCAGGGCATTAGAGAGACTCATAAGGCATACAGTGGCAGACATACACCAGGCAGCTAGAGTTTGGGGGAGTCATTTAGGCTCTCTACCATGAGACAAATCAATGTCCACTTTATTTAAAGAGTAGGACTGGAGGAGAATTCCAAAAGAGGGTGCCTATAGAAGATAGGAGGGTTGGATAACTGATTTGGGCATACTCAGAGGACCTCAGAGTGAGTAATGAACATCAGCAGTGAAGGCTGAGAGATGTGGCAGTGAGATGGACAGGCAAGGGGACATGCATCAGGGACAGAGGAGGAGCTGCCGCTGGGTACTACTCCACTAGACTTTTGGAGGCATGAGTCATTAATGGCCATATAAGTATGTTTGGGTAGATCAGAGAGAACGACAAGACAAGAACTATAGACAAAGCTGGAGGTGGAGCTCAGTGGGTAGAGCACTAGCCCAGCATGCACAGATCCCTGGGTTCCATTCCAGGCTCTGTATAAGCCAGGCTTGATGGTACATAGCTGTAATCACACAGCACTTGGAAGGTAGAGGCAGGAGGATCAGGAGTTCCAGGTTATCTCCTGCTATATAGCAAGTGTAAGGCCAGCCTGCTAGACGTAGGACTTTGCCTCAAAACAACAACAGCAATAGCAACAAAAGATGTTCTCGTTAGGCAAAAACATCCCAGCACTGGGGAGGCAGAAGCAGTTGGATATCTGTGAGTTCGCGGTCAGCCTGGTCTATATGGCAATTTTCAGGACAGCCAGGGCTACTCTGAGAGGTCCTATCTCAAACGAAACAAACAAGTGAACAAAAAGTTGTTCTTAAGAAATCCGAGTATAGCTGCTGGTGGTGGTGGCAGTGCACACCTTTAATCCCAGCACTCAGGACGCAGAGCCAGGTGGATCTCTGTGAGTTCGAGGCCAGCCTGGGCTACAGAGTGAGTTCCAGGAAAGGCGCAAAGCTACACTAAGATCCGCCTGGCTCTGCCTCCCGAGTGCTGGGATTAAAGGCGTGCGCCACCGCCGCCCGGCTCTTACTTTTCTTGAGTGTGAGTTTCTAAGCTGGTGTTTGGTCGTTTGTCCTTTTCTAGCCTTCTTGTTGAGATGTCTGTGTTAGCAAAGCCCTTATGTCAAGGGTGCAGTTTGGCAGATGTCCCCCGGGTATTAAAAGAGTTGTGCCGTCATCCCCACCATCCATTTTAGAAGATTTCCCTTGCTGCAGGAAAGAGCACCTACTCCCTGCAGCCTCCAACCATCTCCAGCTCTACTCTGCTCTTGGTCTCCTTGCATATGAATGTCACTCTGCACTATGTGTTCTTCTGTGATTGACTTCTTTTGCTTATCCTGTTTTCGGGGTTCATCCAGGCTGTAGCATGTTGCCAAACGTTGTCCTGATAATATTCTTTGGAAGACCCAGGTGGGTCATGCCCACCTGGTAGCCATTCTGAAAAAGGTTGCACTGAACTTCCAAGTACATGATTTTGGATCATTCCAGTTTCTCTAGGATGTGTATGTATCAAGAGCAGAATGGGGGTCACATGGAACACACTGCTTGCCACTTTTCAGAATGGGCAGGGTGTTCCACAGTGTCCACCATGTTTTATGTTCTCACTGGCTTCTCCCACCACCCTGTAGATGGATTTCTAAATGGTCTTATTAAATAAAAAACACAGAGCCAAATATAGGGTTGAAAGCCTTAGAGATCAGGGAAATAGGGAAAGCCACCAGCCAGCCTTACCTCATCAACTCTGTAGCTTCTGAATGCGAGCTACTTCCTGTCTACCCATGCCTTTATATGCCTTGCTTTTCTGCCCTCTCATTGGCTCTTAGCCCAGTCACCTCACTTCCTCGTCACTGCCTGTCTATACAGACCTCTAGGTCTCTATGGTTGGTCCTGGGATTAAAAGCATATATCACCACGCTTGGCTCTGTTCTCTAGTATGGCCTTGAACACACAGAGACCCTGCCTGCTAAGTGATTGGATTAAATGCGTGTGCTACCTGACTTTGTTTACTTAAATCGGCTGACCTTTTCCCCTTGATCTCCAGGCAAGCTTTATTTATCAAAGCACAAATAAAGTATCACCACATTTCAGCACAAATAAAATATCACCACACGCCCAGCTGACACTGTGTTCCCTGCCTCTCTGAGGACAGCCACCCTAGTGTGCTATCTGTTTCTGGTTGTGGTTTTGGTTTGCATTTCTTGGATGACAAGGTGGGCAGTGACCACATTTTTATTTCTTATTGGCTGCTATGTATCTTCCCTGGAGCAATGTAATCTTAAGGCCATTGCCTACTTTCAAAGATTTATTTTTTTGTCTCATTGATGTATCTCTGTGTGAGTTTATGTGCACCATGTACATACAGGAATCCTTGGAGATCAGAAGAGGGTACCAGATTCATTCTTGGAACTGGAGTTACAGGTGGTTCTGAGGGACCACGTGAGTGCTGGGGTTTGAACCTGGGTCCTCTGCAAGAGTAGTATGAATTCTTAACTGATGAACCATCTCTCCAGCCCCCTTTGCCCACTTCTAAGTTGTATTTTAAAAGTTACAGAGTTGTGTGTGTTCTCTACGCATTCTAGATGCAGTTTCTTATCAGATGGATGATTTACAAATAATTTCCTCCCGTCCTTCCAATTGTTCTGTTCCCAGTCTTGGTAGCGTCTTTGGAAGCATGCTACTGTCTTTTTTTTTTAAACCTAAATTTAAAACAGTGGGTTTTTTGGGGAGGGGGCAGTGAGATGATTCAATGGGTAAAGCATTTGCTGCACACTTTTGGGGAACTAAGTTTGGTTCCTATAACTCATGTATATAGATGTGGAAGCAGAGGACCAACTCAACAACATTGTCCTGAGACCTATTGCATGCATCCCTCCCCCCCAAACACACACACTAATAAACAAACATTTAAAAAGCACAACAAGCTAGTTTTAAGTAATACTTCTACTCAATGAAATATCAAAATTATTCGTGTGGTTCCTAAAAGCACATAACAAATAAAAATACTTATAGTCTGTTCATTCAGAAGCAGTCACTATGAATATTTTATGTTTACTCTTTATACTAAAACATTCATGTTTTATTATATTATTTTTAAAAGGTTTATTTATTTTTATTTTATGTGTTTGCCTGTATGTATGCATGTATACCACAGAAGAGGGAGTTGGATGCCCTGGAACTAGAGTTACCAATAGTTGTAAGCTAGGAAAAACCTGGATCATTTTCAAGAGTGGCAATCACTCTTAGCTTTTGAACCATCTCTCCAGCCCCTCAAACTTCTTTTTTTCCCCTTGAGTCAAGGTGCCATGTAGCCCAGGTTGGTATCACATTGGTGGAAATACTCCTGCCTCAGCCTCTAGGGATGATAGGTGTGCACCAGCTTGCCTGTCCCATGATTCTTAGCCATCTCTGGTGAACCATTCTCATGCTCTGCTATGACCTAGCTGGATCCCACCAGGTCTGTTCATTTGGAATTTTTGTCTCTGAATTCGGGAGTGAGGGTTATTCATATTCCCTCCCTCCTTCTCTCCTCTGTGTTTCTTTGTCAGGCTTTGTTTCCTAAACTGAATGAGAAAGTTTTTCATCTTTTTTTCTTCTGTGCTATGCACCAAAGAATAATTTATTCTTTAAAGACTTGTAGAACTTTCTTCCAAACAAAAAGTCTCCTGGCTTGATAGTTCCCTTGGCAGGTATTTTTTGGAATTGCTTTCACTTTCAAGGCCAGCAATCTCTTCTTGTTTTCTATTATTTTTGCATTGATGTTGGCATTCATACTTTTCTAGAAAATCTCCTAGTTCATGTGGATTTTCCAGGATTTTGTCATGGATTTAGACCTATTTTATTCTTCCCCATAGTTTCTTTTTATTTCATCTTTCTGTTGTCAATATGTATCTACTCTTTGAAATTAGTTTGATATTTATCTCTTTTTGAGGGTGTTAATTATCAATTGCAATATTTCCCTTTCTGATATGTTTATTTCCTTACAATTTTATTTTAGATTTACATTTTATGTTTTACTTACTTTTTTTGCTTTATCTGTTCTCATAAATTATCAGGTTATTTCTTTTCATTTTTTCCGTATAAAAGTGAGAACATTTCAGATTGAGTTTTCCTGTGCCTATGGGCCTGTCTGCAATCTGGGTGTCTTGAATCTAGTTCTAGTTTTCTCTGACTCAGTGGGGTTATAAGAACATGTCTTTAACTGTCTAACAGCCTGGGATTTTCATTTTATCATTTCTTATTAATTTTAAGTTTTATTGAATGGTCAGAGAGGTGACCACCATGAGTTTATTTCTTAGTTTTTATTGAGATTTACCTTTGGCTCTTTTCCCCCTAAGTGCTCCAAGGGTGCCAGAAACAAAGGTACACTTCCTATTTTCAGTTTTCAAGAAGCCTTCTATTTGGGTGTCATTGTTGATGGTATCATTCTCCTCTGTCTCCTAGCCCCCCCCTCCCAGTGTGTGTGTGTATGTTTAAAGACAGAGAGGTGTATAATATCTGTCCCACAACTCTTGTGTTTCTGTCTTTTCTTTGTGTAAAGTATGCTGGTTGGCTGCCTGTCTTGCCTGACTTAACAAGTCAAAATTTTAAATACCTGGGCTGGGAAAAGAAATAAACGTTAGGAAGAGCCAAACTGCTAAACAGGGTTCCATTCTAACCACTCCCACCCAAGTCTATGTGCTTGTCTCTGTGTTCCTGTACGTCCTATGTGTTTTCCGTGGGAGTACATGGATGATTCTGCACATTCATCTCCCTTGGATGTGACTGTAAATACGTCTCGTGTGTGCTGGTCTTCGTGTGTGTTCAGTGAGCGTCTGCCCTCCAGCAGTTCTTTGCATTGCTTTAACCCATCTGAACCTGTTTTTTCTTTTGTGGCCGCAGAAGTTCCTCCTGGTAAGTGACAGCCTCATGCTGACATGAATTCTCTGTTGTTTGGGGTTCTCAGAGTGCTAGGACTACATTTTTAGGATGGATAGGAACTCTGGGCACCGCTGGTACCCTCACCGCCTGCTTAGATTCCTTGACCTGGTTCATTCAAAAGCGGGAACTCAAAGGGTTTGACTCAGAGGAGACTTAAGCATGCTCATGCTTATGACAGATACTCAGTCCACTGTGTAGGCTGATGCAGCTTCTAGAAGAAGTTCTACTCAGCCTTCAGTCATCGGTTCAGAATGTTACCTATCGACATCTTGCTCTTAGCCTTCTCAGCGATATGGAGAAGCCTCAGCCTGAGGGCCATGCCCTGAGTAGGTTTCTGGGGCAAACCCTTCAGGGAGCTTGCTGATTCTCAAAGGGAGAGGCACATTCTAGGACACAGCTGGGGAAGGGCTGAGGCAGGAGCTGAGCTGGAAGGTGTGGAGGGAGGTTTGTAGGGCAGGCAGTGGGTCCCTTCCAGTGACTATGACTGCTGAAGGACAGAAAGGGCAGACAGAGTTGTCATAGCTTATGTCTACTCTCCTAGCTGCCCACACTTACCAGCATCTTTTAAATAAAAGTCAGTTAACAAATACTTGCTGATCTTTAGGGCTCTACCTTGATTCCACTTTGAGAAGTCAACATTCTGGTTCCTAGTTCAGAAAGCAGAGGGGTGGGCGGGTCCTTGAGCTTCCCCAGGCTCTACCTTACCATACTTTCAGGCAATGCATTCTTGACATCCTCCCTGCAGAGAACCCTGCTTACTCCTTGGACCTCAGCCAATTTATCCCTGGGATGCTACATGCAACTGTGGTTATCCCTGCTTCACAGAAAGACAAGAAAGGCCTGAGAGCCTGATGGGAACACAGGAACAGGGATGGAGCCAGGCCTGAGCCTCAGCTGCTCAGCAACATTCAGGTGTTGCAGGCTTCCCCTGTCTGCATGGCTTTTGCCCCAAAGAGGCGGAGTTTCTGGCTCCCTGTTTTCCATGCCCCCCTAATCACTTGCAGACAAGCCTTGGGATCCAGGTCAGCCTGAAGTCGTAAGAGGAAAATCACCCTTCAGAAGGCCTTGATGGGCAGATGGTCTCCCAAACCCTCTCCTCCTTTCTCTTTGCTCAGGAGGAAGAGTTCATTGACTGGTGGAGCAAGTTCTTTGCCTCTGTCGGGGAGAGGGAAAAGTGTGGTTCCTACCTGGAGAAGGATTTTGACACCCTGAAGGTGAGACCGCTCTCCAGAATGCGTGCCCCAGTCTTGTAGCAGTTGTTAGGTTCAGGGATGAGCAGTGGGGGGTTACAGTGGAAGACCAGAGATGTTCTCATGTGTCTGAGTCTAATGAAAGGTCGCCCTACTTCAGAGCGTGGATTTGGAACAAGAACTCCCTGTGAACAAGGGTGAGCGAGAACGCGTTGGTGGGAGAGTGTTGACCATCCTGAAGTGATGGCTGTGGGGTGAGCTCTCTGGAGTGCTGGCCAGCATCTGTGGGGTTCTGGGTTTAATCCCTGGGAGCAAGGGATGAAAGAAAAATGGAACCAACCAGAAAGATGGCTCCAGGGTAAAAGTGCTTTCCACCAAGTCTGACAATCCAAGCTTGATCCCCTGAACCTACATGGTAGAAGTCTATGTGTGTGCCATGGTATGAGTACGCGAGTGTGTGTATATGCACTAAGTAAGTAAGTAAATAAAAAAACAAATAAATAAATATGAAACTACTGAGAAAGGAGAAAATGTTGAAGCTTTTATAGGTGAAATAATGTTTAGAGTTTACTTTAAAATGCCTCTTTAACTTTCTCTCCTTAAAGAAAAAAGAAAATAAGGGTTGCCCTTCCACAGATTTTATTTTTTTGGGTTTTTTTGTTTGTTTGTTTTTTTTGGTTTTTTGAGACAGGGTTTCTCTGTGTAGTTTTGCGCCTTTCCTGGAACTCACTTGGTAGCCCAGGCTGGCCTCGAACTCACAGAGATTCGCCTGGCTCTGCCTCCAGAGTGCTGGGATTAAAGGCGTGCGCCACCACCGCCCGGCAACACAGATTTTAAAAGTAAAGAATTACTAAAACTGTGAAATCCGATTGAAAATACAACTCTGACCCCCAACCTTTGACCCCTACAATTGGCACAGATGTTATCTAGCAAATATAATTAAGATGCTAAGCTTTGTTTCTGTGAATGAAAACAGAGACGTGTCCTCCAATTTTTGGTATTTTGAGGAAATTCTACAAATACACTTTTTCAAGGTAGACTAGTTTTTAGAAAGATAACCAAAGATGACTCAAAAATTGTTCTCCAGGGTGTTATGTGGTTTCCATTGTCAGGTGGCCAACTGCATCCAAATGTCAGATACAATGTATGATTTTTAAGGTTAAGTATGCCTTAAACATGGCATGGGGCCCCTGAAAATGATTTCTTATCTATCTGAGATGAGTACAATCAGATGACCTATCTTGTTTCTTCTGGGCTCTAAATGATGGCGCAGGACTCAGGCTAGGAGATGGGGACACTGTCAAGTGGCTGGATTAGGGAAAGTTTCAGCTAGTTGGAGTGGTGTGGGCTGGGTCCTCCGCCTCTGAAAGCCCTGGGTGGGGACTCTGCAGGGGGCAGTTTCACAAAGCGGTGGTGTCCCTCGGATCCACTGGACTCTGTTGGTGTGCTGTACCTAGAGCCCTGGGTGCCCTGCCAAGAAGCTGCAGGCGCCCAGCAGCACCTCAGGCAGCAAGTACTTCTGGCGTTGTGGCTGGGTGTGTGAAGTTGGGCAGACAGACAGAACTGTTTGCGTACCAGGAAGAAGGTTTGGCCAGTTAGGTCTGGCGTATGGTGCTATGGCTTTGCCAAGAAATGTGACAAGGCAGGCAGGAGTGAGGGTTGCTGCCAGGGTGGCCGGAGGCCCCAGCCCCTCGCTCCTCAGGAGGATGCCGGATGCGGAGCTGGCACTCGGCCTCCGGCTTGACCTCTCCAAGGAGGTCTCCAACAGCAGCCAAGTGAGCAGAGGCTCTCCAGAACAAAGGCATCCAAACTATTTCTGGGGAAAACTAGACCTGGAAGGAATGCTGGTCCTTTAATATCAGTAAATGGATGATGACCACCATTACCATCAAAACCAGCTTATAGTATGGTAGAGAGATGAATACAGAGAGAAAAAAAAACACTTTGGAAATCACTAGCAAAGGGGGTAAAGGCAAGCTCATGGTCTAAATAGGAAAGTAAAGAAATTACAGGGCATAGCAACAATGTATTAAAATCAGAAATCAGGAAAAATGCAGGAAAAATGAAGAACATATTAACTTTCCTAATAAACAAGAATGGATCAAACTCTCCTGCTAAGTGATAAGGACTTCTGGACTGCATTAAAAGTCAAAATTTGCCAGGCGGTAGCAGCACAAGCCTTTAATCCCAGCACTCGGGAGGCAGAGGCAGGTGGATCTCTGTGAGTTCAAGGCCAGCCTGGTCTACAGAGCGAGATCCCGGACAGCCAGGACTGTTACACAGAGAAACCCTGTCTCAGAAAAAAAAAAAGTCAAAATTCATTTCACTTTCCTTAAAAGAAGACACTTAAAAAAAATAGAATGGCTAGGGGAAAGAGCATTTCAGGAGGCAATATTTCTATACTATCTTGGGAGACATAATCAGGTTAAGTATAAAGAAAGAGGAATCGGGTAGAATTTAAAGTAAAAAAACAAAGAACAAAATAGTGGTTTTTCTTTCTTTGATAAAAGATGTACTTCCCAAATAAAGACTCCCAGAGCTTTGAAATACTTAGAGCAAAAATAGTTAGGAATATATACACGTGTATCTTAAGAAGTAGCATCTCAAAATAGCAGAGATTAAAGTTGAAGAGAAAATTTTAATATACTACCTCTTTGACCAAACAGACAGTAAATAATAGTAAATAAAAGAACCAAACTACAAGGTAAGGCTTTTCTTTAAGCCACAGCTAGTTACATTGCAGCTTAATAAAATGCTAAATTTGTAGCCTTGAAACAGACAACAAAAATAATTTAAAAATGGAAGACAAAAGTAATACAAAATAAAGAATACATTTTCTACCTAATGCTCAGAGAACATTTACAAAACCTGATCACAAATTAGGTTAATAATAAGTTACTCAAGACAGAAATCAGTCAGGACATATTAAAATGCAATAAATTGAGAAATTAATAAGTTTGAACAAAAAGCCCATCCAGTTGGAAATTTACAAAGTATTTCATTCGGACTCCCAGCATGAACATGCCTGCATAAGTCAGCATTTTCCCCTTTTCCCTTGGAAATTATTCAAACCCACAAAATCCATTTTTCAGAAAAGCTGGAAACAAATAAAAGCCGCAGACTCCAAAATATAAGTAAGGGCTGCTCAAGGACAACTGAGATTGGGCAGGGGCCGTGGGACATGAAGGATGATGGCAGCTCATGGGGACAGGGGCTTTCATACACCCCTGTGAAAGTGTACTTCCAAATGGGAGAATGGGGTAACTGTGTCAGATGTGGGGTGGATGCATGGGGGTCCATTGCTGTTTCTCTTTACTTTCCTATACTTGGAAATTTTTCATAATAGTTTCAAAATGAAATGCTTGCAGCATGAAGTAGGAAGTATGCCCTTTATTTCCAAAGCTGCAGGAGCTTTGAAGGCAGGTCAAGCTGACTGCTGAAGCCTAGACGTGGGTTAATTCAAAGGAGCTGGGAAGGTGGAGCGGCATGGAGGAGCCATGTCTGTAGGAGGCTTTGTGCTTCCGAGGTGGGAGGGAAGGGAATAGCCAGGCTAGGGAAAGCCAACTCGTTTAGTGGTTAGTAAATGTAATCGCACAGCATTAATTCAAAACTCCAAAGTGGAGCAACGAAGAGAAAGTAGAAATCAAACCAATAAAGGAGGACATGTGCCTACCAGAACCGTTTTACCAAGCACAGGAGAAGGAATGTTTTGCTGTGAACTTTGTAGAAAGGAAACTTCAGAATGTGAAGCATGAAGGAAGGAGCTCAAGAATGGACAAGGTCCATGAACTGGAAGGACTCTGGCAAGAGAGAAAGAGTAATCTCGAATGGTGGACAGGGCAGAATGGCCAGATGGAAAACACAGTCGGGACATGGAGGGTAGAGGTGATAGTCAGGACCAAAAGAAAATGGGGAGAAAAATTTCTGAGGCCTAAAGAGAAAGTGGCAGGTGTAGAAGCCAGGAGCAGGAGACCAGACCCTGATATAATCAGAGGATGACACCCCAAACAGTGAAATTAAACAGAGAAATGTGTAATTGTTTAATCAGATTTCACTGTTGTGAAAGGATGCTTGAATATATGGCTTGAAAGGTCCAGTGTGAGTGAGGACAATTGACCCAGATTGACCCGGTGGTCAACTTCAGACATAGCCAGAATAGAACACATATACTTCAAAGATGAAAAAGGAATTCTTTGGGTAGTCATACCTATTGTTCCCACTCCCCTTAAAGTACCAAAGCTATTTAAAATAGACAATAAATCAAGGTGTCTTCAGTTTCCCCGACTATAAAAATCCAGAGACCCTGAAACAGCACACATAGGATTGTCAGTGACACAGTGACAGAGGATTTGAGCATCAGCCACACTTCCTGACAAGCACTCAGGCAACGGCCAGCTGGTGAGGAGGTTGAGCACTTCCCAGAGTTGTTCCTGGGACCAACAAGCTGGGACTTGGAAAGAGCACAGCAGAGGAACTAGTTGTGACCACACTGTCCTTGGAACCCAGGTAAACAAGTGGGAGGGTCAGGGTAACCAGACCATGGAAACATCGTTCTTATTGAAGATGTAGCAATGTAATAATGATAAACGTTAGGTGGAGAAGGAGGAAAGGTGAGCTGCACAATAAGAACATTTGTTGTAGAATCATGGAGTTGACAGCTCTTTTCTCAAGTTGATAAATTATGTATATAAGTAGATTCTAAGCAAATAGTGTCAGGTAAACACCGAGGAGGAGAAGTTGGGTGATGGGAGTGAGGAAGAAGAAGAGGAGAGGAACAGGGATGGAGAGGGAGAACGGACTGTGGA
Source organism: Peromyscus melanophrys (assembly GCA_902168415.1). NCBI lineage: Eukaryota > Metazoa > Chordata > Mammalia > Rodentia > Cricetidae > Peromyscus > Peromyscus melanophrys. The sequence continues at coordinate 37,152 of CABHPR010127365.1, forward strand.
AAGAATTTTAGGAAAACAAATATGAAACTAGAAACTTACATGACTATGTAAATATAAAATATATGTAAACCTTCGACCCAAGCTATCTCCCCTATCATATATGTAGCACCACTCACTCATTACAACATTCCTTCCTCTGCCGCTGCCCCCACTCCACTTCTTCCTTGTATAGCCCTTGCTGGCCTGGAACTCACTATGTGGACCAAGCTGGCCTGGAACTCATTATGTGGACCAAGCTGGCCTGGAACTTACTATGTGGACCAAGCTGGCCTGGAACTCACAAAGATCTGCCTGCCTCTCTGCCTCCTGAGTTCTGGGATTAAAGGTGTGGGCCGCCATGCCTGGCCTTATTGCAACATTTAACATCAGATCTTGAATGGACATCTAACTGCAATAGATAGATTCAAGAAAAGCTGACCATGTACCAGGCTGTGAAAAAAGCCTTGATGAGTTTTTAAGAGGCAATGCCACATGTGACACTTTCTGACCATAAGGCTTTAAAACAAAAAATTAATAACAAGATCGAAAAGCCCCATAGCCTCCTTTACTTGGAGAATTCAAAAGAAATCATGTTAAACACTTTTGGGGGGCACAGGAACTTATGTGCCCTAGGCTGTCTTCAGATTCACCATGTAGTGAGGATGGCTGTGAGCTTCTGATCCTCCTACAGTGCCTGAGTACAGGGATCACAGGCATAAACCACCACACTCCCCCTCACACTTTAAAAAAATAAGATTTGAGAAGAAGAGGAAACAAACCCAAACTATTGAATATTAAGGAGACAGCCATAAAATGCTAGACCTTGAACTTTACTTAGGTAAGGTAACATTCAGAGCCATTTTTAGCCTTAAGAACTCATGTTAATTATAAGAGATTAGAAACCAATTAAACAGCCAAGTCTGAGATCAAATAATTAAAATAAAGTGAATTCTAGACTATGTGAGGATTATGACTGACTCTTCACACAGAAGGTTAACTTTTCATTTGTTTCTAATCTTAATCCCTTAAAATGTGTCACTTCTGTGAGTCTCGGGTAACTTGAAAATTTGATTAAGCTGAAACCCTACATCCTAATAGACTAACAAATATCTTCCCCCCTCTCCCTTCCTGGCTTTCTTTCCATTTCTTTCTCTCCTTTTTCCTCCTTGGCTTCCCTTCCTCCACCCTCCAACCCCACCCTCCTGTTTGCTTGTGTTCCTCTGTTAACTTTTGACCCTGTCCCACGCCTGTCTTCTCTTCTGTCTCTTCTCTTCCTTCATTCACACTGCCTGCTTGCCTCCCTTTCTGGTTTCTTCCCTTTCTGCCCCCGAATATTTCTTGCTCTTGAGTCTTTTCTCATCCCGGCTGGCGGCAGGTCTATGAAACACAGTTGGAGAACGTGGAGGCTTTTGAAGGCCTGTC
>CABHPR010127366.1:0-10530 GCA_902168415.1 Peromyscus melanophrys
CTCTCTCATATTCTGCAGCAGCTCTCACACGGTTCTACACAGCCATCTATCTTCACATGACGCTGCTGCTCTCTCTCAGACAAACTCTGGACAATTATAAGTTACATTTTTCAAGGCCCTACCCATTCTCAAAACACAAGATAAGTCACATAGTTTCTCTTAGGCTAGTAATGTCACATTGACCCATGCACATAGCTCTAAGTTGGTGAGGGATCCCAGACAGGAAGTAAACAGTTGACTGAAACTTGAGCCTGTAGCATCAACTGAGGCTTGGATTATGTGCAAAATGTCAGTTACTGAGAAAGTTATATCTAAAGTTGCTTCAAGGTCTGACCTGGAATAAGCAAAACAACATTTGGAAAAATGACCTCTGTATTTGTCCCTAGGGGCAGCCAGCCCACTTTGAATCTGCTCTGAAGTCTAAAGTTAGCTGTCTATGTAAAAGGCTGTCTTTGTGACTGAGAATTTTATGTCAGTCTGAGTAACGTAAAATACCCTAGTATTATTTCTGTATATCAAAATTATATAGCTTAAACAGAAATCATAACCTGGCCATCCACAACTATAAGTATGTCCAAATATGTAAAACACACTACCAAATAGCTGTGGAAAGCACCCCACAGCTGTTCTTTTAGGGAGGTATAATGGTGGCACATGAGAAAGTTACAGACAAAAAACAACTGGTTTCCACAGCCAGTGACCCCCATGGCTTTACCAGGTGAAACTTCTCATTAGGGAGTTATATGTCTGGTGGGTGGACTTGTCAAACACTAGTTGTCACCTGATGAATATTCCCACAGCCCTCGGCAGTATAGTTAAAAAACAAAACAAAACAAAAAAGTCTTTTAAATCAATTGCTATAATAGACTATCCATTAGGCAATAGAGAAGGCAGGGGAATTCCAGGCTGTAGAGAGCCCATAGGACAAATAACTTTACTTATGGCTCTCAAATCTGTTAACTTTCATCATCTTCCAGATTTCTTTTTTTTCTTTTTTTTTTTTGGTTTTTCGAGACAGGGTTTCTCTGTATAGCTTTGCACCTTTCCTGGAACTCACTCGGTAGCCCAGGCTGGCCTGGAACTCACAGAGATCCGCCTGGCTCTGCCTCCCGAGTGCTGGGATTAAAGGCGTGCGCCACCACCGCCCGGCCAGATTTCTTTTTAATAACAAATATGGGAGAATTCCAAGGAATGGTTAATTCATCAGTATGTTGAGCATCTAACTGCTCCTGTACCAGCTGTTCTAATGCTTGTTTTTTTCTGATGTTAAAGGCCATTGTTCCACCCAGACAGGTTTGTTAGTTAACAATTTTAAAGGTAGGGCTGTTGGTACATTTAAAAGGTCATGAGCTGTTGGGTTCTATTTATGTATAAGCAACAGTCTGTGACCACTCTAGAGAATACCCTTTAACATTTCTTCCAAAAGCATTCCCTGTCTTATGGTTTGGTTTTGCGATTGGAGCAATGTTGAATTGTGTTTTCCACTGCTGTAACAAATCATGTCCCCATCATTTCATTGCTTTATTAGCCACATATGACTTCAATTTTCCTCTCTGTCCTCCTAGCCCTATACATTCAACCCTTCTTGCACTTTGTTTCACCTGAGATAAGTTTCAGTCCCCAGAAGCTCAATATTTACCTCCTGAAGAAGCCAATTTGGATGCCAGGATCTTGGTGCAATTATAGTTACTTACATATGCCACTGTGTCTACCAACCCTCAATGTAATGCCACTTATTCATATGTTTAACTTCCATATTTGACTGTTTATAGAAGTTTGCCAAAATATTAGTTTTATGGTTTCTCCAAAAAATCACATTTTATCTTTTAAAATTGTTCTATCATCTAGAGCAGTATGTTTTTTTTTTGTTGTTGTTGTTGTTGTTTTTTACAGTAGGCATTAGGTTCTTTAATTGCTATGTGGAAGAGTTTCCCCTGTGGTGACAGGGAATGACTGAACCAAATTTGGCATGCCATTAACAAAGGGTTATGTTGTCTGTCCCCCGTTGATCTGCATTCATTGGTCCAATGTTGATCTTTGCCATACCCTCTACATATTCCAGAAGGTGGGTGTTGCGGTAACGCCTGCATTACTGTAACCCATTCACCATGTCCAAGCGAGGGGCTGTGGATTAAAAAATAGAGACAAGAGACAGCGAGTCATTTGGCACAGCAGAATGCCAAATGCCAAATGCCAAATGCCATTTATTGAAGGAGGGAGGAACCTTAAATACAGTCTTACAGCACAATGGAGGATCCCTGGAGGGCAGAAGTTCGCTACCCAATATTCTACATTCTTGCATCTAAGCTGTTTACAACAAATGCAGGATACACGAACAAAGAACCTCCAGTGAGCATTCAGTAAGAAGGAATTTGGCAGGGAATCAGCATAGGGAGGACATCTGGTCAAGGTCAGCAAGCAGGCAACAGTTTACTCAAATATGGGGAGCCAGGGCCCTACAGGTGGGGCCTTCTGTTTGGATTATTATTATTTCTAGGAATGCCTGGCCTACAATCCCTTTTTAGATGACCTTGTTTATCACTATTAAAATATCTGACATTTTGATTTTTCTTAAAGTTCTTGGAAATCACCTCTCTTATCGAAGTATTACTATGAGTATGAGATTTAATATTAACTGTATGTCGGCTCCAGTCATCTATGGGTGTTGATCTCACCTTTAAATGCCTGATTACCCTTTGGCACTGTGAATTAGCATTTTTAAAAGCCAAACATTCAATTAGTATTTGTTTAGCTTTTGGATCTGATGTCATTCTATTTACAGCTGAAGTCCATCTTTGTTAAAAATCAGTGAAGGTTTCTTTTGGGCCTTGTATAATTTTAGTAAATGACTCAGTTCTCTTTGCAGCTTCTTCAACTCTGCCCCAAGCATTCAGAGTTGCTATACTGTATAGAGCCAAGGTGTGTTCATCCATCATATATAGACTGTCTTTGCACATCAGTATTATCATCCTCACCAAGAAAATGATCTTGGGAAATTTCAATGCCTCTAGCCCTACTTTGTTGTTCGATGACCCTAGCCACATATATCCACCAAGACCGCCACTGTAACTAAGGATTAGGTTCCAATACTGCTATAACCAAATCTTTGAAGTGTTGTGGAATAATTCTGTTACTAGTTGCCCATGAATTTAACAGCTGCCTCACTAAAGGTGAATGCATACCATATGAAACAATCGCTACCTTAATCTCCTCAAATGCAACATTTCGACAGGATTCCAGTGAGCTCTTCCATTGCCTTGGGATACCTGTCATTTGATGCTTGTTCCTGTATAGTGATTGGATAATTGAGTTTTTTTTTTTTAATAAACTTGGGCAGTAACTCTTTAATTTCACAATTTAATGGTGAAGTAGATTCCTCTCTCTGTGTCTGAAATTATCTGTATTAGTAAGTTTTTCCAAAACTTGTATTTTAGCAGTCAAAATTTTATTATCTTGTTTAGTAATTATTAGTAAGGCTTGTATATTATCAGTAGTAACCTTTTCTAAGGCTTATATCTTCTGAAGAGTAAGTTTTTCTAGGGTTCATATCTTTTCAGTCAACTTCTCATATTTGACACAGTTATCAAACCATTTTTAAGGATAAAATATGAATTACTGAACTCATAATAATTATGACCAAAATTAAATTGATCTCAGCTATGTTGTTTATCTCCTCATTTATCTTTTTTATTTTCATCCCATCCACAGTAGCAGTAAACAGGGTCCTAATTTCCTACATTGTGATATTTCCAATTTTTAACATGGGAAAGGTTTTAAGATTCTTCTTTCTCTTTTTCTTTCTATTTATTTGGTTTTTAAAGTTTATTTTATTTTATTTTTTATTTATTTTAATTAATTTGTGTTTTTACAGGGAACATGACCACTGTTTATGGCTGGTTTGATATTACTATATCTTTCAGGGAGAGCTAAGGGTCAGGGCAGTGCTTGGAATATAGTTAGTACTCAAGCAGGTTCTGAGTACTGATATCCATTTCTGTCTAGTGGAGAGAGAAAGCACCTCAACCCTACTACAACTTAGTTCCACTTGAACACTGTGAATGCCACCACTGAAATAATATATGTAATTAAATTTCATACAATTATTTAGTCTAAGCTGTGCAAGTTCCCAGTGGAGACACATATGCCCATCAAAAGGAAAAAAGGCTGTCAAACCATGGCAGAAAAGAAACATGGGAAATGAAACATTTAGAAGGTCTGGGAAAACCTCAATTAAAGCTTCAACAATAGAATTAATAGAGTTATGGCAGAATATCATGACTTGAAAACAACATATGTGAGTTAGAACAAAATAAAGATAAATTAATAAGAAAGTACAAATAGGACACATGAGACCTATAGGATATCATTAAATGACCTAATCTACTACTAAGGTAACATAAGAATAATAAATAAATATAAGCAAAATATAAGCAGTGAAAAATGAAATCATATCACAAATTTTCCTAAATATGGCAAAGGAGATGACCATACAGCATCAAGAGACATTTAGAATACCAAACAAACAAGAACAAAAAGGAACCTCCTGAGATTATTTTATATTAAACATAAAACATACAAAACAAATAAATTATATTGAAAATTGTAAGGGAGGAGCACCAAGTGTAAGGGAAACATACTAGACTAACAGGGTGTTTCTCAACAGAGGCTCTAACATCCAGGAAGGCTTTCAAGCTCTGGGATACAATTCTCAATCCAGATTACTGTATGTAGCATGCTATCCATAAACGAAGAAGGAAGAAAAATTTCATACTAAACATGAACTATGAATTTATGGCCAATAAGCCAATTTGGAAGGCTCACAAAGGAACTCTGCACACTGAAAAAAAAAAGGTAAACTGTGGCTTCATTATGCCATCACAATGCTGTCCTATGACAACACAATGCTCCATCAAGCTATCATGACTTTTTCCTGTGGAATCACAGTGTGCCACTGTGTCATCAACATCATACTCCATTGCAATACCTCTATACTGTATTCTGCCCTCACCATGCTGAATTGTGACATCACAGTGCTCAATTATGCTATCACAGTGCTCACTTTTTCCATCAAAATTCTGTATTCTGACACCACAATGAAGAATTTTGACACCATAATCCTCCATTGTGCCCCGAGAATGCTGCATTGTGATATCACAATGCTGAATTTTGACATTATTGTTTCATATTTATCACAACGCTCTATCATGCCTGTAGGTGGAAGTTTTCCTGCATCCTGCCTGGCCCTGAGGTTCCACAGCTGCTTATAAAATAATCACTCAATGGCTTATATTATCAACTGTATGGCCTATGGCAGGCTTCTTGCTAGCTAGCTTCTTCATCTTAAATTAAACAATTTCTATTAATCTATGTATTGTCACATGTTCCGAGGCTTTACCTGTGTCCCATTACCTGTTGCTCCTTGGATAGCGATTTGGCGTCTTCCCTTACTCTCCTTTCTCCTTTCATTATCTCTCTTGGATTTTCCCACCTGGCTCTGTCCTGCCCTGCCATAGGCCAATGCAGCTTTATTTATGAACCAATCAGAGCAACACACATTCACAGAAAGACATTCCACAGCATGTGCCTTCATAATTAATTTTTCATTGAAATATCTAAATCCCACATTGTAACATCACAACACTAAATTCTGACACCACAGTACTGAAGTTTGCCATTATGCCATTAAAATTCTGAATTCTAGCATAAGAATGATAAATTGTAGGTGGCAATTTTTTGAAGTTTTAAAAGACATTAATAGTAATGCGGCTTCTTTTATCACCTCAAAGATGTTTGCTAGTTATGAACAGGATATTTGTGAGACACTTGTAGCTTCAGGCACTAAAAGCTTACAGGAAACATTATGGGTACTTTTCCTTGTGGACTAGATCCAATAGCTAGAATAAATAGTATTCTGTTGGGTGATTCAGGACACATCATGGTTTTACATAACTTTAAAGTGGACTGGTGTGACCTTTCCGAGCCATGTGTCTCTTTCTACTGGCAAGAACTTGGCTTTTTGTTGTGTTCACTTTTTGTATTGCAATGGCTGGTTTGAGACAGCTTGGCTTAGTCTGACTTGAAAGATCCAATTTTCCATAGCTCTTGCAAATATACACCAGATAACCTCATACAATATTGTGAAATAATGCATGTATCATTGAATTTTTTTGAACAACACAAATTGCTATGGTTCTCCTATCATAATGGACTCATTTTCTGCAACTATGTTCCAGAACAAACCTTTCTGCCCTTAAGTTTATTCTGTCAGATATTTTATCATCAAGATGAGAAACTCACTAACATATATCTTACCTTGTAATTAAGATTCTATATGAGTGGAAGAAAAAAATGTCAATGTAATGATGCCTAAGGATATTCTGCTATACTCATAGATTGGTACCTAGCTCAATTGTCATCTGAGAGGCTTTATCCAGCAACTGATGGAGACAGATGCAGAAACCCACAGCCAAACATTAGGCACAGCTCAGGGATTTCTGCACAAGAAGGGGAGAAAGAATTGTAGGAGCCAGAGGGGTCAAAGATACCACAAGAAAACTCACAGAATCAACTAACCTGGGCTCATAGGGGCTCACAGAGACTGAACTGACAAGCAGCGATCCTACATGGGACTAACCTACGTCCTATGCATCTATGTTACAGTTGTGTAGCTTGGTCCTCTTGTGGGACTCCTAACACTGGGAACAGGGGCTGACTCTTTTGCTGGCTTTTTGAGACCCTATTCCTCATACTAGGGAAAACCTTGATACATGGGGAGGTGCTTAGTCTTACTGAAACTTGATATGCCATGTTTTGTTGATGTTCTATGGAAGGCCTACCCTTTCCTAAAAAGAAATGGAGGAGGAGTGGATTGGGGGTTTGGAACAGATGCAGGTGGGAAGAAGGGTATGGGAGGAGAAAAATTAAATAAATAAATAAATAATTTAAAATTAATTTTTAAAAAAGATCCTAAATTTCTAAAGAAAGCCATGCTTTACCGAAAGTAGAATACGCTTCAAACATAAGTATATTGCTTGAGTATTTTCATCAATAAACATCATATTTCCAGAGAGCTATACTCACTGTCACCAAATATTAGTTATATGAAGAGGAACCATATTTTAATTCACTTTTACCATCCCTTTCCTTACATAAACACTTGTGGTAATAGACCAGTGTCTTATTGTCTGTGTCCCCCATAGGCTCATGATTGTGAACACATGGTTACCAGGAGGCACTGTTTGGAGAGTTAAATGGAACCTATAGAAGGTAGAGCTTGGTTAGAGGCAGTAGGTCACTGTTGGTGGGCTTCAGGGGTTTGTGGCCATGGGCTACTTTCTGTTAACCGTCATTCTGTCTTAGTTGGGGTTTCTATTTTTGTGGTAAAACAACATGATCAAAAGCAACTTGGGAAGGAAAGTGTTTATTTCACTTTCACTTACGTATCACAGTCCATAATCAAAGAAAATCAGGGCTGCAACTCAAGCGGAAAAGGAAGCTTGAGGCAGGAACTAATACCGAGGTGGTGGAGGAGTGCTGCTTACTAGCTTGCTACTCGTGAATTTCTCAGTCGAATTTCTTATAGCACATATGACCACCGTCCCAGGGGTGGCATAGTCCATAGTGAGCTAGGTTCTTCCACATCAATCTCCAGTCAAGAAAATGTACTATTGGACTGGAGAGATGGCTCAGCTGTTTAAAAGCTAGGCTCACAAAAATATAAGAAAATGTACCACAGGCTTCTCCATAGGCCAAATGGATGGGGGCATATTTTCTGTTGAGGTTTCCTCTTCTAAAATGACTAGCTTGTGTCAAGTTGATAAAACCAGCGAGCACTGCTTCTTGTGCATGGATGAGATGTGGTCAGCTAGCTACCTACGCTGCTGCAACGTCATGCCTTCCTCACCATGATGACTTCTGTACCTCTCGATTCTAGAGTCTAAAAATATGATCCAAATCAAACTCTTTCTTCCTTAAGTTTCTTTTGTCCTAGTCATGTACCATAGCAACAGAATTGGTTAAATAAGACATCTCTTGACTTTCACAAACCATTATGCTAATGGTTCATATCTCTTTGTATTATTTCTAGACTTTTGGATTTCTACAACTTAGGTTGTAGGTTGGATTTGTTTTCACTCAACAAATTTAGTTTTTTTTTTTGAAATGCAAATTCAAGTGAAACTAATGTAGTAACATTGAGCATCATTTCTCCTTCCTGGACGGGGGTTGAGTCTCAGTAGCTATACCTTCAGCCCACATTCTTGGGACACTAGCCCAATCTCTAGCTCAACTCCTAGAGTTAAATGATAGTGCAGAATCAGCATAACTGATGTGCAGTCCCATCATGGAAATTTAGTACCAACCAATTAAATTCAGTGCCCTTTCAGAGCAAACAATTTTTGGAGAAAAAAGTATTAGTAGCATGGTGTACACTAAGAGTTAAATAAACAACAAGACTAATGATTAGTAGCAGAGACACAGAAAACAATAGAAGAGGGAAAGCATACAGAATAAGAAAGACAATGAAGCCATTAAGGCAATTCCAGTTAAAGGGAGAATGAAAAGAGTAAGAGTTGTTTTGATTTGCATTTCCCTGATAATTAGGGATGTTGAGCAATTCCTTAAATGTCTTTCAGCCATTTGAGTTTCCTCTGTTGAGAATTCTCTGTTTAGTTCTATTGCCCATTTCTTAATTGGACCGTTGGGCAATTTGATGTCTAATTTCTTGAGTTCCTTATATATTCTGGATATCGGTCCTCTGTCAGATGTGGGGTTGGTGAAGACCTTTTCTCATTCTGCAGGCTGTCGCTTTGCCTTGTTGACTGTATCCTTTGCTCTACAAAAGCTTCTCAGTTTCAAGAGGTCCCACTGATTGATTGTTTCTCTCAGTGTCTGTGCTACTGGTGTTATATTTAGGAAGTGATCTCCTATGCCAATGCATTCAAGACTACTTCCTACTTTCTCTTCTAGCAGGTTCAGAGTAGCTGGATTTATGTTGAGGTCCTTGATCCACTTGGACTTAAGTTTTGTGCACGGTGACAGATATGGATCTATTTGCAGCCTTCTACATGTTGATATCCAGTTATGCCAGCACCATTTGTTGAAGATGCTTTCTTTTTTCCATTGTACACTTTTGGCTTCTTTGTCAAAAATTTTATGTTCATAGGTGTGCGGATTAATGTCAGGGTCTTCATTTCGATTCCATTGCCCACAATAGACTGTTGGCAATGGTCGAGAGACAGCCCGAACTGACCCACTCTGGTGATGGGATGGCCAAATACCCTAATTGTCGTGCTAGAAACCCCATCCAATGACTGAGGGATCTGGAAGCAGAGATCCACAGCTAGGCCCCCGGGTGGAGCTCCGGGAGTCCAATTAGTGAGAAAAAGGAGGGTCTATATAAACGAGAATTGTTGAGACCAAGGTTGGATAAAACACAGGGACAAATAGCCAAATGAATGGAAACACATGAACTATGAACCAATGGCTGAGGGGCCCCCAACTGGATCAGGCCCTCTGAATGGGTGAGACAGTTGATTGGCTTGATCTGTTTGGGAGGCATCCAGGCAGTGGGACCAGGTCCTGTGCTCATTGCATGAGTTGGCTGTTTGAAACCTGGGGCTTATGCAGGGTCATTTGGCTCAGCCTGGGAGGAGGGGACTGGCCCTGCCTGGACTGAGTCCACCAGGTTGATCTCAGTCCTCGGGGGAGTCTTTGCCCTGGAGGAGGTGGGAATAGGGGGTGGGCTGGAGGGAAAGGGAGGGGGGCGGGAGGGAGGAGAACAAGGGAATCCATGGCTGATATGTAGAACTGAATGGTATTGTAAAATAAAATTAAATTAAATTAAAAAAAAGTAAGAGGCAAAGAAATGCCATCAGAGAATCAGGGCACATCCAATTTAGTTCTATTGTGTACTTTGGGAAGCTTATTTCTAGAAAAAGAAAGTCAGAACATTTTCTAATTCAGAGAAGCAGAACTAGGCAGGATAAGATGGATCAAATAAATTGAACTTAGATATTTAAAAGGGAAGCACAGAAGTAAAGGGAAGAAGGCTGGATGGGAAACATAATCTCTGTGTGGTCCCTTGCCAAGACCCAGATACAGCACTGTCTCTACCGAGCACCCATAGGAGAGCAGTATGATGCCTGTTTCTGTGCACTCCCTCACTGGAGTCCAGGTACAGGGCCTGTGTCTATGAAATCCATTGCATAGGTCCTGCCTTTATGTGGTCCTTGCATGGGTATCAGTGAAGACACATGCTCTTTGTAGTCATTTCCAAGGGTGAAGGTGCAGGATTTGTCTGTATGTAGTCTTCTTCAGTTTAAGGCAAAGATCAGATTCCTAACTTTAAAATGACTCCAAAGTGTTCTCCTCTATCTAGAGGTATTCAACATGACATGTCATAGAGTACAGTTTAATGATAAGAAGAGATAGCAATATGTTATGTGGACCCCAAGGTTCCTAACTGGTTAATTGCATAACACCTCAATGATACATCCACTGTTGTTTGTGACTTTGAGTCTATGTCCTCAC
>CABHPR010127366.1:10630-21857 GCA_902168415.1 Peromyscus melanophrys
CTCCTCTCCTCTCCTCTCCTCTCCTCTCCTCTCCTCTCCTCTCCTCTTTTTCTCCTTTCCTTTCTCCTCTCCTTCCTTCCCTTCCCCTCCCTTACACCCTTTACCTCCCCTCCCCTCCCTTCTCCTCTCCTCTCCTCTCCCCTCCCCTCCTCTCCCCTCCCCTCCCCTCCTCTCCCCTCCCCTCCTCTCCCCTCCTCTCCCCTCCCCTCCCCTCCTCTCCTCTCCTCTCCTCTTCTCTTTTCCTCCTTTCCTTTCTCCTCTCCTTCCTTCCCTTCCCTTATCCCCTTCACCTCCCCTCCCCTCCCTTCTCCTCTCCTCTCCTCTCCTCTCCTCTCCTCTCCTTTTCTTCTTTTACTTGTTTCCTATTGAAAATAGAGCACAAATTTCTTGAGGCTCTCCCTCTGTCTTAAGCAGAGTTCCAACCTTCTGCAATTGCATGCAATCCACACTGAGAACAGTGAATTGGGCTGCAGGGGTGAAACCATGGTTATCATTTCTACTCCACCCCTACTCTCACCACCACCACTCCACCCCACATTCCCATCCCATCCCTGCCAAACTTTTAATGGATTCTGGATTCTCTTCCTCTGTGATGCTTCTAAACCTCACTTTCTTTATGTGCTATGAAAACCAATGTTCTTCTGCTTGTATCCAACTTATAGGGCAGCTACTCTCCAACTATCTCAGTTTGTTCCCCAGAAATTTAGTGGTCTGTGCATGGGTATTACCTATCTTCCTCCCTGGATCATTGTATAATCACTATTGTAGCTTGAAGTTTTTCTATGCCCCACCCAGCCTTACAGTCCCTCAGCTGCTTACAAAATAATCACTCAAAAGCTTATATTAATTATAACTGCTTGGCCATTAACTCAGGGTTATTACAGACTAGTTCTTGCACTTAAATTAACCCATAATTCTTATCTTGGTACCTGTTCTCAGTTCCGTCTTGTCATCTTGCTTCCTCTGTGTCTGGCTGGTGACTCCTGACTCAGCCTTCCTCTTCCCAGAATTCTCCTCGTCTGCTTACTCTGCCTATATTTCTTGCCTGGCTACTGGCCAATCAGCATTTTATTTATCAACCAATCAGAGCAATACATATTCACAGCATACAGAACAATATCCCACAGCACACTATTTTATAGGTCTTGTGGCAGTATGAATGGGAATGATTCCATAGGCTCATATATTTGAATGCTTGGTCCCCAGTTGGTGGAACTGTTTGAGAAGAATTCGAAGGTGTGATTGTGATGGAGGAGAAGTGTGCTTTGAGTTTTCAAAAGCCCCATGCCATTCCAATTGGCTCTCTTTCTCTGCCTTGTGGTTATTGTCTCAACATTAAGCTCTCAGCTACTGCGCCAGTGCCATGCCTGCCTGCCTGCTTCCATAATCTCCACCATGATGGTCACAGATTCTACTATCCTCTGGAACTGTGAGTCCCAAATTAAATGCTTTCTTTTATAAATTGCCTTGATCATGAAGTTTCTTCACATTAATGGAAAAGTAACTAAGACAGATTTTAGTAAAAATTATCTTCATAAACTTCATCTGATGCTTTAAAAAACATACATTGAATGTATATACTGCTAGATGGACTATTCTTTAATGCGAATTAGTTTATGTTATCCAAAACCGTCATCAAAATTTGTATCTTTACTGATTTTCTGTCTCTAATACAGATTATCAATAGAGGAAAACTGAGATCTTTGCATGCAATTGTGGATTTGTGTATTTCTCCTGAACAATTCTACCAGATTTTTCTCCATGTGTTGTGAAGCTTTAAGTAAATATATATTTCGGATCTTATATGCTTTTAATGGAGTGCTCCTGCTATGCAATTCTTTGATTTCTCTCTCAATATTCTATGTCCTGCATTCTACATTGCTGGCAATTAACGTAGCTTCACTTTCCCTTTTGATTGATTCTGGTTTGTTATTTCTTTTCCGTTCTTATATTCACCCTGTTTGGTTTTATTTAGGATGTTTACATTAGAAAGTACAGAGTTGGTCCTTAAAATCCTGTGTAACCAAACTGTGTTTTAATGATTGTCTTTGGCCTTCTGATTTCAAGGCCATATTTACACAAAATCATACAATGAGTGGCATTTTGCCAGAAATAATTACACAACAGAGAACATTAGTGCTTTGTCTGTTGGAAGATGTGAGTAAGTTCTATGCAAATACGCTACCATTTTTTAGTGGGAGATTTGTATATCTGTAGGCTTTGGTGTCTTAAGTAATCCTGGAACCATGTCTTTGCATTTCTTGAAGGATGGTTGTACATATAAATAATTAATAACTATACATTGAAAATTTTAAGTGCATTGTACATTTTTTAATTTAAGAAATTTCAAAGGAAACAGGCATTGATGGATGAAAATCAGGCGACTCATTTAGATGTACCATAGAATTTACTTCGACTTGGGTCAGTATAGACTTTTTAAAAGGGAGACATGAGATAAGGAAATGAAGAAAGATCTACTTCTATGCTGGCTTTAAGAAATTGCATTCGTTTTACCAACACTGAAACAAAATATCTGAAAAAAATGTCAAAAGGCAGAACTACTTATTCTGGCTCAGAGTTTCAGATGCTTCAGTCTACCACCGCTGACTCTGTGGGCCCTGGACATGTTGACACCATTGCTGATGAGGTTGACCTTATCATGACCAAGAAGTAAAGATAGGGATTGCTTGGGTTCATGGGAGGTTTTCTCCTCCACTTCTACTCAACCAGACCCCAGCCTATGGGCTAGTGCAATCCTAGCCCTTCAGAAATGTTGTCACAGACACCCACAGCTGAACTTTGATAATTCTCTATGCATATCTCAATCCAATCAAGTTAGAAATTAGTATTAACCACCACAGAAATGGAAACAAAATAAGAAAGACACTAAAACAATAGACCCTAAGAATTAAAATTGCCCCCATGACCCCATCCTTGGAAAGATAATAAACAGAGGCCCTGGTGTCAATGTCAGACCTTTCATCCCAGGATAAGTGTTCAGAGTTCTCACAAGAGACCTCACTGTTGTGTCACCACTACCCATATTTGCTGGCTTTCTTTTTATCTCTTCTATAAACCTGTTATACTGCTACATCAAAAGTACAGAGAATCTAAGATCTGTCCTTTCTCCCCAGCCTAGCCAAACTGTAGATAAATCAAATCAAAATTGCCAGTTTGCTTTTCCTAACATCACTTGAAGTATGCGGGAATTGAGATGGAAAGTTCATGGAACCAAGTATCCAGTAGCAATTCAGCCTAGACAACCAGTAAGAAAATATGTACCTAACTGACAACCAGTAAGAAAATATGTACCTAACTGTGCCTTTGCCCCTGGTTCATTGACTCTTGGGCATCTGCGGCTGATAAATGTAAACTGATAAAACTGCAAAAAAAAATGTTTTTTTTGGGGGGGGGGAAGATTGGTATTATTTGTGAAGAATATTCTAGTTATTTAGTTTCATGACATCAAATGATGCTGGCAAACTCTCTCAGTCTAGACCTTGGTTTGCTTTGTTTTGTGTTTCTGATGCCAGTTTCTCCTAAAAGAAGTGACTGTCATTTTGAAGGCTCTATTGAACCATTTGTTGAATGACTGTAGAGCTATTTGGCAGGAAAATTGAGATATTATTTGACGGAATACTCTCATCTTGTTTGCTCTTCTGGATAGCCTGGTTTGAAGTGATGTGTTTGGGTTTAAACTTCTTCTTCGTGTTGCAATTGTGACATTCATCTGGACTCATCCTGGTTCACTTAGCACTAGCAGATGACATGAGACCAATTAACTCTACTGTCTGAGACTTCCACACTGTTAGGACACCACTGTTATGGAAAAACAATTTAGAGGGCTGTAATTATTAGGAAATGTGTCGGCTTGTAAGACAAACAAGTGTGGCTAACAACCCAGCAATCAAGGCCACAACCCCCCTTGGAAAAAAATTTTTTTTGCCCATTCCCAGTAGGGCAACACCCAGAACCTCCTCCTGTTCATAATTTATGTACTGATGGAGATAAACCTTAGACCACTTTTGGATGCAATCTAAATGAAAGCCGAATTACCATCTTGTGTTTGCAAAGGTCAAGGCATACATGTTCTTAGAAGTATGGAATGTACAGGCTACACAGGTGTAGACCATGGTGGATGTGGAAAGAGTGGCTTCAGAGAAAAAGAGTGAGAAAGCCCAGAGTTCCCAGGAAAGTATGTCCAGACTTTGTCCAATATCCAAAAGAAAAGAGAAAGAAAGAAAAGAATAGGGAAAAAAAAGAAATTACACTTTCCTGTTACAATGCGTCATGATGGAAGCCCTGCAAGCAACTGCCCAGAGAGAAGCTTCTGGGAGAACCTCACTAAGGGGGTAATTATTCCTCCCATCTCCTTAGCAAGACTTCAAGTGAACCAGCCTGTAGACTTGAAAGCAGGTGATTGACAGGCCCAGTTGGATGACTCTTAAAAAGTGAGAACAGTAGAGTATAATATTTTACATATCTTATAATGTTAGGTCTTGGGGCTGGAGAGGTGGCTTAGCAGTTAAGAGCATGGACTGATCTTTCTTAACCCCTGGGTTCAATTCCTAGCACTCACATGTGCCTCATAACCCTCTGTAACTTCAGTTCCCAAGGATCTGTTGCCCTCTTCTGGCCTCACAGGCACAAAGCATGCATGTTCTGCCCAGACACACATGCAGGGGGAAAAAAAAAACTAACACAAAACAAAATTTAAAAAAAAAAAAAAAGAAGAATGTTAGGTCTCTATCCAAGGCCAAAAGTTGGACTGAGATTGTATCTTTTGACTAGGAGAAAGTGTGTTTGCCTTAATCTGTCTCAACAACACCCACATATCTTCAGCTTTCCATTAAAGAAATGAAACTCAAAACCACAATACAGATTGATTCACTTCAGTTTTAACTGCTATCATCAAAAAACAAAAGATAAGAATTACTGGCAAGGGTATAAACAAAAAGGAACTCCTGCACAGCGTTGGTGAGAGTTAGTAAAACAGCGTGGAGTTGGCCA
Source organism: Peromyscus melanophrys (assembly GCA_902168415.1). NCBI lineage: Eukaryota > Metazoa > Chordata > Mammalia > Rodentia > Cricetidae > Peromyscus > Peromyscus melanophrys. The sequence continues at coordinate 15,641 of CABHPR010127366.1, forward strand.
AAGAAACGAACTAGAACCGCCATTTAGTAGTGTTACTGGACCGTATGGTAGTTCCAGTCCCAATTTTTGACAAACCTTCATGCCGTAAGTTCCTGATAACATTTGTCTCTAGATTTATAATAAAATCATTTTAAAAGTTAGTATTTATGCATTGTTATCCTAATAATACATTTCAAAAATAACTTTCCATTTTCTAGAAATAAATCAGTACTTGGAGTGAGGTTTCGGTCTCAATCAGTGATTACAGGGCTGCTGATAAGCAAGTTGTAAGCAAGAGGCCCAGTAATGGGCAATAGATTAGCTCAGAGTCAACACAGCCTTACTACACAAGTCATAAAGAAACTGTAAGATTCTAATGGCCATGCAGTGCCTATTGCAACTATTCAGCTTTTATTACAGTTCACATGTGGCCACATGTAAACAGGTAGGAATGGCTGTGTTGAGTTAAAACTTTATTAACTAAAATTTGAATTTCATATAATTTTTTTCATGTCATAGATATGGTTTTACTTTTTAACCATTTAAAATGTACCAAAGGATTCTTAACTCACAGGCTGTGCAAACGCAGGCAGTGGGCCAGATTTAAACCATAGCTTATAATTTGCCAGCCCCGTAGCTAGATCTAAATAGCCAACTGAAATGAAAACCATCGCTATGATTAAATTTCCAAATAGGTGTCTTCATAAGGAGTCCCCACATCCTTTCTTCCATGTGACTCAGGTGTTTTTATTCCTGAAGCTCTGTACCTGTGGATTTAAGGAGGATAAGAGGAAAGGAAGAGGAAAGGGAAGCAGGAACAGACAAGGCCTGTGGAGAATAAGAAGAAGCAATGAGATGGAGGCTGAGGGGCAGGTGGATTGGAGCCCAAATTTTGCACATTTTCAAAACTGTATTTGTGTAGTACTTATTTCTTTCAACAAGTACCTTCAAGGTATATGGAATCCCCTCTATTCTATTACATATGTTATGTCTTGAAGGAGAAAACTAAATGAAAACTATAGCATATAAAAGGTACTAGCTTTGCTACTTATCTAGAATGATGAAATACAAAATCTTCTGTGTTCCTATCACTGCCTTTTTTCTTATCTCAGCAAGTGACAAATATTAATTTCAAAGGTAAAATTATCTAATCATGACTTTCCATCAAATTACCCAGAGATATGAGTGCAGATTTTTATCATATACTCGAAGAAAATTTAAGGTCTACATTATGGTAATAGTACCAGATGGGCATTGTCTATATTGGATATTTGGATAGTTTTGACTGAATATATTCAAACTATTTTTGTTTTTATTTTTCAATAAATGAATGATAATGTTTTAGTTTTGATGATATTCTAGTCACCTTTGGCTACATAGTATAATAAATAAGTCACAGTATTGTGTTCTAGTTATGACTCTGTTCCAAACCAACTGTGTACTTTTGGGAAAATTACTTCAACACTTTAAGACCCCACTTTACCCCCTCTAATATGGGCTAGCCTAGATGATTTTCGTTTGGTTATTAACACACGTCACTCTCTAACATGGGCTAGCTTAGATGATTTTCAAAGGTTATTGATTTCTCCATTATCATTAAAATTAAATTGGACACCTTTTCGAGACAACATTTGCTAAACTATAAACTATATATCAAGGCTTTATTTTGGTGGGGTCTAGAAAACTTCATTTAAATGGTATTAGTGGTATGTACTCCTTGCACATCCAAAAGAAAAGAGATATCTGTAAATAAATTATTGTCATCTGTAAGAAACAACATATTTTCTTCTTTTTTTTAAATTTTGAAGTTTCACTTGTTATCTAGACACCGAAGTAGAGGTTGCCAAGGTGATCAGGGAAGGGAGGTTGCTAAGGCGATCAGGAATGCAAGAGGTTCCCAAGGTGATCAGGGATGTGGAATTTATATTCATAACTGGCTGAAAGGTACTTTAAGGCTGAGTAGATTAGGGCTAATCATAGCATCACTTAACAGAATCAGAGGACTCTCAAGAAAATATGAGACAGAGATAACAACTGAGACAGATGTCCCAAGAGATACATGCTTAGCTTAGCACTATTTTCCTGAATCCTATCAACATTCTCTAATCAAAATCTTGAATCGCTACTTCTCTTGGCAAAAGGCTGGAGTTATTCCTTATATTTTATCCTATGCTTCATGGCTCAAAATCAAATCTCCTCAGAGGAGGCGTCTGAAAGGACATTAGTTGCCAATATAAAGTACTTTCAGGAAAGGTAATGATGTTAACAATACTTCTTTGTGACTTAAAAAAAAATCCTGCTTCATTATTTATTTGTGAAAGGACCCAGAGATTAGCTAATTGGATGTGCCCTTGCTCATGCTGTCATGTTTTATGTGAGCATACCCTTATATCTTTTCAAAGGCAATCTACAGAGGCATTAATAGTAAGTTCTTTTTTCACTAAATTAAATTATTACTGCAATTATTACTATGTTTTAGGGTGTTAATTTTGAAATGTTTTTCTCCCACCCAAATCTTATCACTTAGTTCTAGGAGAATAACTCAAACTGCCTTTGTAAAAAAATTAATTTTAATACTATTCTACGAAATTTTTCCTAACATATAGTTACATAGCCTTCACCTTTCCCCTTCCTCACTCCAGACACTCCCAAATCTCCTCCCTCCAACCCCTTCCATGCCCCCCACCTCTTATATTCTTGGCCCCTTCTCTCTGAATATTATTTTATACATACACATACATACATAAACACACGCACACACACACACACACACACACACACACACACACACACATATATATATACATCTAATTACCATTTCATTGGCTCTTACTGACAACTCCCATGTGTTTCATCTCTCACTTTTTCTCATCGTTGGTCCCTGAAGGGTACCCATCTATGAGGATGACACATGAATAGCAATCTGCTAACTGATCCTGATCATTCTCTTTGACATCTCTACTTCCTTATTACCTCATATGCAAGTCATTGCTTCCTAACATCTGTTGGTTCTCCCTGCTAATTGTGTTTCATACCTACTGTCTTGAAGATTATGATTCTTTTCTAACTCACTATTATGTTTCCCCCAGGAATCTGATAAAAGCTTTCTGGCTGGGTTCCCTGTTATATGAATCTCTGATTCATTTCTCACAATACAGCATGAGTGAGGCTTTCAAAAACCACAGAATACTCAAAATTTCTTCATTGCTTATATGATTTATTCCTTTCTTTTGCTTTTAGGATGAAACTCCAGATCTTGAATATGACCTGCGCAGTCTTGTGTGGTTCCCCCCATCACTCTACTCTGTCCTGTCATTTGGCCTTCTGCCTTGAATATTTGGCTTCATCCACTCTATCCTTTGGATCTTCTGCAATGCCATTTTCATCTCACTATAGGAAGGTCATATCCTGCTTTTAAGATCTGTCAGGTATGTCTTACAAATGTGAATGCCATGTGAGATAAGTCAATGTTCCCCATTTACAAAACCAAGTTATATAAACCATGACTATCCTCTCATAACACCACACATTTCTCTGGAGCAGCATATTACACTATAAAAGATCATGCTTAAATATAGATGTTTACAGTTATGGTTGAAGTCAGAATTTTGATTTTGCTACATACTTTTGGCAAAGTTTTGTTTCCTTGGAGCTAGTTGGTGAGATAGCTCAATTGGTAAAGCATTTGCAATGCAATCTAAGTACCCAAGTTCAATTCCCAATGTCCACATAAAAAGATAGGCATGGGTATGGTGGCATGCATTTGTAATCTCATTATTAAAACACAGAACAGGAAGATTCTTAAGTCAGACTGGCTACTCAGTATGGCCTAATTGGTGATTGACAGGTCTTAGTGTGAGACTTTCAAGAACCAAGGTGATGACTCCTAAGGAACATTAAAGTTGATTTCTGGCCTCCATAGCACATATTCAGGTGTACACACATGAACACTCTCACATACACATAATCTCTCTCTCTCTCTCTCTCTCTCTCTCTCTCTCTCTCTCTCTCTCTCTCTCTCTCTCACACACACACACACACACACACACACACACACACACACACATTTTGCCCCTGTTATTGAGACAGTAAATATGTAGAATTTCAGAAAAAAACTATAGGGCTGAATTATTAACAGAGCCAGTTTCTCCTGGAAGAGAAGGAAAGTAAAAGTTATTTGTTTCATGAGTACAGAGATTGCCATGAAGAAGCACTATCTATATTTGATTGTTTGGCTATTTTCTATATACAGCAGAGCAAGTATCTTGAATGAGCTTTTCACACCTAAAACTGAGTCCACAGTGAACACTTGGGGACCTCTTAGGGACTCAAAGAGACTAGAGGCTGAATGTGCGGTTTTCATGTTGGTTTCCAGTACACACCACGTGAGAGACATATTTATCAAACCTTTTTCAGGATGAGAATCATGCCTTTTGAGAGAATTTACTATTTAAAAAGGCATGTGTCCTATTGGAGAAGAGGGTATAAACAGAATTAATGATGAAATTAAACTGAATCCTAATTTAAGCCTTTTAAACAGTAAACCAGTAGCTCTCAACCTTCCTAATGCAGCAACATGTTCCTCATGTTGCGGTGACCTTCATTCATAAAATTATTTTCATTGCTACTTCATAATTTTAATCTCGTTACTGTTATAAACTGCAATTTAAATAGCTGGTATGCAGGATACCTGATGTGTGACCCCTGTGAAAGGGTTGTTTGATCCCTAAAGGGGTCTCAACCCACAGGTTGAGAACCACTGCTGAGCTAATCTGACAATTCCAATTTTAATTCACTATATAAATTTAACTTACACTGTGTGTGTGTGTGTTCATGTACAATTTTTTGAGAAAGGATTTCTCTGTGTAACAGCCTTGGCTGTCCTGGAACTCGCCTTGTAGACCACACTGTCCTCGAACTCACAGAGATCTGCCTGTCTCTGCCTCCCAAGTGCTGGGATTAAAGGAGTGCACCACCTTACCCAGCTTAATTTACACATTTTTAAGATACTGAATATTTTCAGCAAGTAGGAATGGCTTCCTTGGTTATTGTTTCTCAGCTCAGGAGAGTTCATGACCCCATTGATATAAATGGCCAAGAAACAGACATTCTAGACTCAAGTCAGGAGGGACAAAGTTAGTGAGGACACAATATGTAGCAAAGCATTACTACTGGGTGAAGTGAGATTACAAAGAACCCGCAGCAGTCATAGAAATCTTGATTGCTAACAGAGCTAATTTGAGAGGTTAGAGAAAAGGAAGAGACTAGTTACACGCAAATGACTCCACGAGGTAGTTTCAATAGTTGAGCAAGAGCAAATTTTGGAAGGAAAGTGAATCTACCTCATTTCTCTCATATAATCCTTCTCAAGAGAAGTCCTAGTGCCAGGAAAACACAGCTTTTGATACCAAAAAGGAACGCTCATGTTCAAGCCCGGGTCTGGATTGGAGATGTAGTGATTGAGTAACTTTCAATGCATAAAAGCTGTTAACAAATCCATCTCTGTCATTATTAGAACATGAACTGCCAGGTGTCAGCAACCATGCAGATATTTGAAAGAATCTTCCGTGTGTTACACAAAAGCTTAATGTAGAATTCACATGAAGAGGTCACTTTTAATTGTCTTTCTTTCTTTGTTTCTGTAAACATTCATTGTTTTTTACATACATATTGTTTTATATATATATATATTGTTATTATATATATATATTGTTAATGGAATGAACTATGAAATACCTTGTAGGGGTTGTTTCCTGTTTCCCATTCTTCGAGTCTTTTGAAAGCACATGTAAATCAATAATGTCAATGAATGATAGGCATTTGTACAACAGAAGAGTAAGTATCCTCATGTGCTAAGAAAATCTGGTCAATCATAATCTCTACTATTAACTGAATCCTTTCTATGGTCATGCTTTTGCATATACTTCACTGAGTTTTTATGCTCTGAAGTAGGTATACAGTTCTATTTCAATGGTAAAGAAACCTTTGTAGCCTTTAAGCAATGTGCCAAGGACCCTACAAACTACAAACAACTGAACTGAAATGAGACCCCAAGTTAACAGTGGAGCATAGAAAAGATTAGGTAAAGTTGGAGATGTAGCTCAGTTATAGAGTGTTTGTCCACCATATGTGTGGTCCAAAGTTATAACTTCAGTCAGAATGGGTTGGGGAAAGACAGAGACAGATAAAGATACACACACACACACACACACACACACACACACACACACACACACAC